>SKCR01035876.1:0-60883 GCA_019454045.1 Zanthoxylum bungeanum
TCCGGCCTCAGTATCCGACAGGTGCCATCGCCATCAGAAGCTTCGTGTCGATGCAATTCCGATGGTGGGTGGCGCGTCACGTCATGCGCCACGGGTGGGGCCCATGCGCTTGTTAAATCCGCGGTGAAGATTGCTTCGCTCCCGCCTCGTTTCTTCAATCCAAGTATCAAGCCACCCGTCAAATCGAAGCTCTCGAAGAGTACTAAAAGTTGGTGGTGACGATTTCTCCTATCCGTGCTCGGTGGCATGCAAAATGAGGCAAAAACGAACTGCCTGTGGGGCCCACATAGCTCGGCACCTCCAAATGGAATTCTTAACATACCAGCGCATTCGTGGGCTTGACATTTCGTCGAACACTTAAAGTGTGAAATGCAAAAAGTTTACCATTTCCGCATCCTTAGTTATTCCATCACCACTTTTACATCACCAATGCACACCACCACCATTCAAACCTCCATAATAAAATCAAAACAGCCCCTATATTCTATATAGCATTCGGCCAAGGATAAACTTCTACACATTTTATTTTCTACAACATCCATCAATACAAACTCAAATCAAAACATCCTTCCAAGCATGCACCATCATCAATTATCAATAAAGAAACAAAAACACATCCCATCGAACATTCATCAAGGTTCGGCCAGCCCTAATACTAAGGGAAATTTTGGGCATTTCACCAAATGAGGCTTAATCTCTGTGTATACTATCCTAAGAGGCACTAATATGCACGCTAATGACTTTAATCTAGGCTAAAATGCATAAATGAAATCAAGGGTTCATGGAGAAAAATTGGGGCTTTCTTTATTCATGCACAAAACTGAAAAAAAAAAACGAGAAGAGAATGGAGTTAAGAAGCTTACCTGTCTTGATCATGCACAAAATTGCAAGAAATTCATCCAACTCCATTGACGCATGGGGAAAAATTCAGGGCTGGTTTCTCTTGAAGGATCCACTTTTGTGTAATGTTTATGTTATTTCTTAATAAAGTTCATGTTTCCTATAAAAAAAAAAAAAAGGAAATAACATGCTAACTGAGGGAGGAAGAGATCCATGACAGACGCTTCATCGCACGTGCTGGAATGCTGCTGAAGGACTTCCTGCAAGATTCTAACTAAACCTTTGTACAATTATGGTTAGCATACCTGAACTAAAGAAACTAAATTTGGTTCGTGGATGCATGAACATGTTGTTTAACTTAACTAAGCTGCTAATGCTTCTAGACATGCTGATGCTAATGCTGATGGGATGCGTGAAAATGCTGTTTAATAAGAGAGTTATCAACAATAAAGTGGAGTTTGAGAGATTAAAGGAAGATGAAGATGTTTTAACAAAGAATAATATGTTAAGAGTTTCAAAAGAATTCTAAAAAAGTTGAACTATAATCAAATGATAGCTTATGGGAAATGGAGGGCAGTAGTGTGCTTAAGATGGAGAATAGATGATGAATGGGGAGAAATACAGAAAATCACCAATGGAGTTTGCAGAAAGAATTTTAAGACAACCTTTTCATGTTGACAAGGAATTCTCCTTTGCTGATACTCTTGAGAAAGCTGATTTGATAGTTCAAAAGAGTAAAATAGTTGTTGTGAAAGGCGGTTGGATTAGTATTCTGCTTTGCTGATACTCTTGAGAAAGTTTAGTATTCTGGTGGAAAATTGGTACCCTAAGCTCCATTCTCAGGCTGAGAAGATAATGTTCAAAGGCGGTTGGATTTCCATTAAAGACTTACCTCTCCACATGAGAAAAGACAACTACATTATATTAATAGCATATTATTGTGAAGGATTAATTGAATTTGATGGTGGTGATTTGTTCTCAGTTAAGATTAGAGTAAATAAACCAAGCTCGGGTTGTATTCCGTCAATGGTAGAAATAGATGATGGAACTAATATTTTTCAAATTAGGTTAGTTCCAGTCATAGATGCTGAGCTTCTTCATTCTATCCAATCAGCGGCGGAAGATTCTTACTGCAGAATATGAGAAGTTTAGAAGATGAACAGAAAGTTGAGGATGATGGTGAGGAGACAAAATTGACAGATGGCAGATGGAGAAGGAAGGAAGTTGAGGGGGTGCCAAAAATAAGATATATTTCCATTGCTAATGGTGGCATAAACTTTCTTGAAAGCAGCAAAGTACAATTGGATGTAATAACAGATTTTTCACTATTACAAATACTTTTTATTACTCGCAAATCATGCTTAATTTATTAAGTTACTAGGGGCTTGGCATTCCATCGAACACTTAGTGTGCGAAATGCCAAAAGTTCACCATTTCCACATCCTTAGTTATTCCATCACTACTTTTACATCACCAATGCACTGTTGTAAATTCTTCAATTATTCCTTGTTTGGATGGAGGAGGGACATGTCCCTTGGATGGTATCCTGTAGGGACATGTCCTCCAAATGACAATAACATGCTATAGGCTCCAAGGGGTGCATGGGAGGGGTATAACCCTTTGGAGGGTTGTACCCCAACCCAAAAGGTGCCCTTAAGGCACCCTTCCATGCCTTTATAAGGAGGCCTCCATGTTTATTTTCAAAGATATACTGAACCATCCGAATTTTAGAGTAACATTTTTTTTTATTGTTCTTTAAGAGACAATGTGCCACCATATTCCAAGTTCAAACACTTGTTAAAGAGTGCTCCTTGAACAAGACGCATCCAAGGAATCATGGTAGAACATTGGCTATTCGAATCCGTAGAGCACCATAGACGGAGGCTAATAAGTTCTTAAGGACAGAGAATCATCTCGACTTGGACATTTTTAATCAGTTTTTTCTGGTTCTTAAAGTTTTAGGGTTTTGCATGTTAATGTAGATCTACTTTTGAGTTCTGTGATTTGTTTGATGAAAGCATGTTAATTTGATGTTTAATGACACTACACCAATTACATGCACAACACCACCATTCCAACCTCCATAATAAATTCAAAGCAGCCCCTCATATACTATGTAGCATTCAGCCAAGAATAAACTTTTACACATTTTATTTTCTTCAACATCCATCAATAAACTTAAATCAAAACATCCTTCCAAGCATGCATCATCATCAATTATCAATAAAGAAACAAAAAAATATCCCCTCGAACATTCATCAAGGTTCGGCCGCCAGCCTTAATATTTAGATCAAATTTTGGGCATTTCACCAAATGAGACTTGATCCAAGTATATACTATCCTAAGAGGCACTAATATGCATGCTAATGACTTTAAGCTGAAATGCACAAATGAAGTCTAGGGTTCTTGGAGACAAATTGGGGCTTTCTTTATTCATGCACAAATTGGAAAAAAAAAATGAGAAGAGAAAGAAGTTTAGAAGCTTAACTGTCTTGATCATGCACAAAATTGCAAGAAATTCATCTAACTCTATTGACGCATGAGGGAAGAAATGGGGGAAAAATTTCAGGGCGGATTTCTCTTAAAGGATCGAGAGAAGAAAGAGAAGATCGGGTCCTAAAATAGGGGTTTACTTCAAAAAGAAATATAAAGGCTTCATTTTCTTGTCTAATCAATGAAATAATTTGTTCATGCGACGTAAACTTGTATTTTCGACCTCGTTCGGGTCCGAATTTGGAAAACGTTCAACACAGAAGTTGTAGCTAATTGTATGAGCTTTCCGACAATATAAAGATTATAAAAATTGGAGATCGTATGAAAGAGTTAAGGCTGAAATACGGAAGGTTGTTGGTTGACTTTGTTAAGCTAAAAAAAATGACCGAAACTGAATATTTGTCGAGGACCATCGGACAAGATTCCTAAGGTGTGAAACTTAATTTGTTTTTTATATCATTTCATGAACTCTAACACGTTATGAATGATGGTTTACTGTACTAGGCATGCTATAACTAATCGGGGTGTTACATTCACCCCCCTTTAAAATAGATCGTCCTAACCCTAATATGCGTAAAAATTGTGCAGCTAAACTATAATGCATTATTTGTTACCTACAGTGCTGTCATGCTAGCATGCTAGTGATATCCATTACCACATTATATGAAACCAATACATTTTAACTGAGAAATAGGACTTACATGGAGTCGAAGGGAAGCAGCAGTCATTACACCTAAACCTCGACTCTGATACCAACTTGTTACACCCCGAAAAATTTGAGCATGTGATGGACAGGAGACGGCTTGGCCATCATCCTTTTATCGGACATTGCTGCATTAGGAAAAATACAAGGTTAGAAGCAATAAATGCATGGTTGGGTCAGATAGAAACAAAGGAGAATAATAAAGCAATCAAACAAGAAGTAAGTCGGTTAGTATCATTATGGAGGGGGAATCCATAGAAGTTGTATTTTCAACATAGTTCAGGTTTGAATTTGGGAAAACGTTCAAACACATAAATTGTAGCTAATTTTTTGGGCTTTCCGACAATATAAAATTATAAAAATCAAACATCGTATGAAAGAAATGATAACCGATCTAAATTATGAAAATCTAAATTGAACCAAACACAATATTCTCGCTCCGAATACTGAACTGAACATACATGAGCTGAAAACTTCGCTAGGGTCTTCATACACGAGTAACTATAAGCTGACCTGTACTGGTTTATATACACAAGCTCGTACGAGCCCCATTACCTATTTTAGAACATGTATGGGATGGGTGTCGTCCGAACAGAGGACCTAACCGGTACTGCTAATAAGGACATAACATGCTAGAATCCTAAATCATTAGCATGGTTCACAAGACATAAACTGAACTGTAAACCGGAACATTGTTGACTACTTGAGCACATATATAAGATGAGAACTAAATATGCAATTTATAGGCATTAGCTTAGTAAGAGAGCAATGATCGATGAATTAGAATCATAAATAAGAATACAAACTGAAAACAAGAACGTATTCAAAAATCATGAACCAACAATGCGAGCTGGAGAGATAAAAAAATCACAAACTGAATACAGAAATCGAATTCAAATTACGGATTTCAATTTCGATTACAGAAACTCAAGTTATAGATCAAAATTCAAAGGTTGTTCGGACCGAAAAACTAGATGCAGTGGCAGCAAGTCACCCAAATTCAAAAATTCGGTTTGGCTCTTATGTCCAAAAATTCTGATTTTTGGATATGTCACTCTCTTATATGTCTAGTTTACTCAGAATTTTACGGTTCATCATTTGCACTTCAGATACTCGACTTACAAGTAATTATTTACGACTTGTTCAGTGACCGTCATAAACTAATTATGCCACCTAACTTAACAGATTTTTCACTATTATAAATACTTTTTATTACTCACAAAACAAGCTTAATTTAATAAGTTACTATAGGCTTGGCATTTCGTCGAACACTTAGAGTGTGAAATGCCAAAAGTTCACCATTTCCACATCCTTAGTTATTCCATCACTATAGCCCCTATATACCATGTAGTATTCGGCCAAGGCAAAACTTTTACACATTTTATTTTCTTCAACATCCATCAATACAAAATCAAATCAAAACATCCTTCCAAGCATGCATCATCGTCAATTATCAATAAAGAAACAAAAACGCATCCCCTCGAACATTCATCAAGGTTCGGCCAGCCCTAATACTTAGGGAAATTTTGGGCATTTCACCAAATGAGGCTTAATCTATGTGTATACCATCCTAATAAGCACTAATATGCATGTTAATGACTTTAATCTAGGCTAAAATGCATAAATGAAGTCAAGGGTTCTAGGAGAAAAATTGGGGATTTCTTTATTCATGCACAAAACTGAAAAAATGAGAAGAGAAGGGAGTTAAGAAGCTTTCTTGTCTTGATCATGCACAAAATTGCAAGAAATTCATCCAACTCCATTGACGCATGGGGGGAGAAATGGGGGAAAAATTCAGGGCTGGTATCTCTTGAAGGATCGACTTTTGTGTAATGTTTATGTTATTTCTTAATAAAGTTCATGTTTCCTATAAAAAAAAAAGTAAGGACATAACATGTCAACTAAATTTGGTTCGTGGATGCATGAACATGCTGTTTAACTTAGCTAAGCCGCTAATGCTTCTAGACATGCTAATGCTAATGCTGATGGGAAGCATGATCATGCTGTTTAATAAGGAAGTTATCAACAGTAAAGTGGAGTTTGAGAGATCAAAGGAAGATGAAGATGTTTCAACAAAGAATAATATGTTAGTTTCAAAAGAATTCTGAAAAGTTGAACTATAATCAAATGATAGCTTATGGGAAATGGAGGAGGGCAGTAGTGTGCTTAAGGGGGAGAATAGATGATGAATGGGGAGAAATACAAAAAATCATCAATGGAGTTTGCAGAAAGAATTTTAAGACACAACCTTTCATGTTGATAAGGCATTCTTCTTTGCTAATACTCTTGAGGAAGCTGATTCAATAATTCAAAAGAGTAAGATAGTTGTTGGAAAGTTTAGTATTCTGGTGGAAAATTGGTATCCTAAGCTCCATTCTAAGGCTGAGAAGATATTGTTCGAAGGCGGTTGGATTTCCATTAAAGACTTACCTCTCCTAATGAGAAAAGACAGCTATATTAGATTAATAACATATCATTGTGGAGGATTAATTGAATTTGATGGTGGTGATTTGTTCTCAGTTAAGATTAGAGTAAATAAACTAAGCTCAAGTTTTATTTCATCAAAGGTATACTATCCTAAGAGGCACTAATATGCATGCTAATGACTTTAATCTAGGCTAAAATGAATAAATGAAGTCCAGGGTTGTTGGAGACAAATTGGGGCGATCTTTATTCATGCTCAAAACTGGAAAAAAAAAATGAAAAGAGAAGGGAGTTAAGAAGCTTACCTGTCTTGATCATGCACAAAATTGCAAGAAATTCATCCAACTCCATTGGCGCATGAGGGGAGAAATGGGGGAAAATTTTCAGGGCTGGTTTCTCTTTAAGGATCAAGAGATGGAGAAAATGAGGTCCCAAAATTGACCTCAAGGGTTATTTATACCATTTATAAGTTAAGGGCAAAGTGGTCACTTCAAAAATAAAAAAAAAGTATTCATTTTCGCCTTATTAACGAAATACACTGTTCATGCGATGTAAACTTGTATTTTCGACCTAGTTCGAGTCCGAATTTGGGAAAACATTCAACACAGAAGTTGTAGCTAATAGTCTAGGCTTTCCGACAATATAAAGATTATAAAAAACAGAGATTGTATGAAAGATTTAAGGCTGAAATACGGAAGGTTGTCGGTTGACTTTGTTAAGCTAAAAGTATCAGAGGCTGTTCAAAAATTCGGTTTGGCTTCATCTTATGTTCAAAAATTCTGATTTTTTGATATGTTACTCTCTTATATGTCTAGTTTACTCAGAATTTTACGGTTCATCATTTGCAGTTCAGAAACTTGACTTACAAGTAATTCTTTACGACCTATTCAGAGACCGTCGTAAACTAACTGTGCCACCTAACTTCCTCAATTCTTCGCCTTATATAATACATACAATCCAGCGACCCTTGATGGATTTTTCTCTATCATAAATACTTTTTATTACTCACAAAACAAGGTTAATTTATTAAATAACTATGGGCTTGGCATTTCGTCGAACACTTAGTTTGCGAAATGCCAAAAGTTAACCATTTCCACATCCGTAGTTATTCCATCACTACTTTTACATCACCAACGCACAACACCACCATTCCAACCTCCATAACAAACCCAAAACATCACTTATACACCATGTAGTATTCGGCCAAGGCAAAACTTTTACACATTTTATTTTCTTTAACATCCATCAATACAAACTCAAATCAAAATATCTTTCCAAGCATCCATCATGATCAATTATCATAAAGAAACAAAAACACATCCCCTCGAACATTCATCAAGGTTCGGCCAGCTCTAATACCTAGGAAAATTTTGGGCATTTCATCAAATGAGGCTTAATCCATGTGTATATTATCCTAAGAGGCACTAATATGCATGCTAATGACTTTAATATAGGCTAAAATGCATAAATGAAGTCTAGGGTTCTTGGAGACAAATTGGGGCCAGTGTTATTAAAGGCGCAAGGCACACTACGGCACAAACAGCCTCGGAGCCTAGGCGCGGGCCTGAAGGCGCAAGGCGCACCCCTGATGAATGTAAGGGGCAAAATGTTACAAAATGTGTAAAAATACATAGAAAAACAATATATAAGTGTGTTTCACACTATCAATTAGCCATAAATGATATTTAACTATTAGTTTTTGAGAGTTTTTATCCTAAATTTCATTTATAAATCACAAGTTCATATCCAAAACCAAAAGCAAGATTCCAATCTTCATATAATCACATCTAAATCACAAGTCGTTTTGAAACTTTCCCACAAAAATTGCACTTCAAGTCGTTTTTATTGTTTAGGTGTGCCAAACTTGCATACTTCTATGCAGAATCCTTTCTTAATTTACTGGAACTAGAACCAATACTTGAATCCATAATGATAATATCCTAAATTTCATAATAAAAATGCATATCAATGTCAACATTCAACAATCCATATCATTGTAACAGCAGTAGGCGGCAGCTGCTGTAAATTACAGCGGCAGCCTGTAACAGCAGGCTGCTGCTGCTATAAATTTACAGCAGCAGGCAGCTCCAGCCCAAAAAAAATAAAAAAGAAAATAGAGGTTGGTGATTTAGAGACTATTAAAAAAAAAGAAATAAAAAAAAAACAACATACCTCTTATGAGAGAAAGATGTGGAGAATCTGGAGAGTGGAGATATGTGGAGAATCTGGAGAGAAAGATGTGGAGAATCTGGAGAGAAAGATGTGGAAAATCTTTGTGAGGGGGCTTTAGGTTTTGAAGGAAAAAAATAGAGGTGGCTGTGAATGATGAAAAATTCGGCAGTTAGGGTCTAAAATAGTCCCATTTTGAGTGATTTGGGTTGGGTTTTGGTGATTTGGGTCGGGTTTGGGTGGGCTATTAAAAATAAAAGTGGATCCTTTTCTAGCGCCTGAGGCGCGCCTTTTTTACAACAATCAGGCGCGCGCCTTTTTTACAACAATCAGGCGCGCGCCTAATGAACAACGTCGCCTCGCCTTGCATACCTCTAGGCGCATGACCCCTCGCTTCTATGTAGGCGCGCCTTTAATAACACTGATTGGGGCTTTCTTTATTCATGCACAAAACTGAAAAAAAATGAGAAGAATGGAGTTAAGAAGCTTACCTATCTTGATCATGCACAAAATTGCAAAAAAAATCATCAACTCCATTGACCCATGGGGGGAGAAATGGGGGAAAAATTTCAGGGCAAGTTTCTCTTGAAGGATCAAGAGAAGAAGAAGAAGATGAGGTCCCAAAATTGTCCTCAAAGGTTATTTATACCATTTATAAGTTAAGGGCAAAATAGTCACTTCAAAAAGAAATATAAAGGCATATAAGGATTATAAATATCAAAGGTCATATGAAAGAGTTAAGCCTGGAATATGAAAGAGTAAGCTGTTAAACAGAGTAGTGGATGTGGGATTAGTGAAAGGGATTTCAGTAAGGAATAGTGGATTCTCAGTTTCTCATCTTCAATTCGCTGATGACACCGTATTCTTTACTAATGAAGAGACTATTTTTATGGAAGAAATCTGGTGGGTTGTGAGATTTTTCTATAAAATGTCAGGCTTAAAAGTGAATAATTGAATTCAAGTGAGGAGAAAATTTAGTCTTTAGTTGATAGTATAAGAGGTGAAGTTGGCTGTCGGCCTCTTAAATATCTGGGTCTACCTTTGGGGGAAAGCGTAAGACAATGGAATTTTGAAATCCTGTGGTTGAAAAGATCTAGAAAAGACTTCAAGGTTGGAAAAATATTTTTTTATCTAAGGGTGAAAAACTAACTCTCATTCAATCTGTTCTAGAAAGCATCCCTATTTTTTATCTTTTGGTTTTCAAGATTCTTTGCAAGGTGGCTGATTATATTGAAACTATGATGAGAGACTTTTTATGAGAGGTTTTTGAAGGGAAAAGGAAAGTTCACTTGGTGAACTGGAAAACGGTAACAAAGAGGAGAGAGTATGGGGGCTTAGGGATAGGTAATGTTAAATTAAGAAATATTGCTTTTTAGGAAAATGGTTATGGAGATTTGTGTTTGAGAAAGAAACCATTTGGCATAGGGTGATAAAGGGTATTCATGGGGTTGAAAATAATTTGAGAATTCCAAAAATGGTAGATAGGAGGTTTGGGAGAAGCCCATGGAAATACATAGTTACTTCTTGGCCTGATTTTAGATTAAACATTAAGATAAATGTTGGTGATGGAAGACTTGTTAGGTTTTGAGAGGATATTTGGGTAGGAAATGTTTGTTTTGCAGAAAAATTTCTCGGCTTTTCATAAAATTATTCTATTAAAAAACAACCACAACAAAATCATGTTATAATTATTTTATTGATTACTTTTGTTTCAGCAACTTGAAAAAAAAAAAAAAAAAGCTTACCAACGGACCCTGTGGGAGTCGAGCGAGATGCTTGTCACGTGAGGAAGTATGAATCTAAGCTTACTTCACACGTACTGTTTGAAGGATCTCACTGCCGCTATCATCTAATCTCAGATTTGAACTGATTTGGTGAAATTTGCTTGATGGATGGACTATTCGATCAGGTCTGAGCTTGATTTTCGATTTTGAACACCGAAATTGAGTTGGGATGGCTTTGACCTGTAGTTTGACCACTGGAATTCATCAAATCTTCATCAAGTTATCGTCAATTCTTCATCAAATCTTCATCAAGTTCATCACAATCTTCATCAAATTCATTGCAATTTCCTGGTTTTGATCAATCTATAAGTTAACTCAGTGATAAATTTCCGTTTGTCACGAGTGGGCTCGCAGATTTGGAGCTGAGCTGAGATTGGGCTGAAGCTTCTGGTTTTGACAGTTTCGGCTTTTGGGCCTGTTTGTTTGGGCTGAGTCCTTCATGGTTTTATTTGCATTGACCTATCACGTGCTTTTTTAAAATGTGCACGAGGATGGCTGGTGCCAGTTAATGGGCTGGGCTTAGAGTTTCGGGTACTTGACTTCTGTCTCAGTGTGGCCTTTTCGGCCTGTTTCCAAAGAATTTATTTTGGGTCTGTTTGGGTGTTGTCTGTTTGAGCAGCTTGGATGCTTGTGAAGGGGGAGATCAACTTGTGAGTGGGTCAAGAGTCTTGGGCCTAAACTATTGGGCTCGAGCTTGACGGAATTTCATCAAGTTAATGACCTCATTTCTTTCCTGAATTTAACATGGTTTTCGGCTGTGGGCCTGATCTCTAGAGCTGTTTTGGGCCCGATAACTTGGGCTTAATTGCCTTAATTTTCTGGTTATTCTTGAACTGGTTAGTGAGACTTCCAAGCCACGTGGTGAATAGGCTGATTGGAGGAAATAAGGAAATCTGGGCTTGGGCCTGTGATTGGAAAACAATACTGGGTTGTTTGTTCTGACCGGCCATCCTACCATAAAACAAAAGAAGAAGATCTGAGCTCTCGCTTGAACGATTCCGGCGAAGCATGTACGGGTTTCTGGGCGATGTAGCAGCTTTTTAAGCCATGGATATGAACAGTAGCGTGTCGAGAGATACGAAAAAACATATCCGGACTAATAATGAGTAAAATCTCATCAAGGTGTCTGATGTATGTTTTTTAAGGTTTGTTTGGGTGTCGAGTTCAAGAAGATAATGTTTTTCAGTGGGGTCTTGTGCGATTTTTGATCCGGTGGGTGGCAGGGCTGCTTGGATCACTAGGTGGAGTGGGATGGCTGTTGTAGCTGTTGGAAATTCTTCTAAAATATTCATTAAGAGTAAATCTGTCATTTTGTTAAATATGTCATTTTTAACCCTTCCATGCCTTATAAAAGAGGCAATATATCCAATACATAAGTACATAAAAGTAATCCGAATTTACAAAAAGGAGACATTTGTTTTGTTTATTTGTTTTGAGAGAGAGAGTTTCACCATTGATCCCAGTTTCAAACACTTGTCAAAGAGTGCGCTTTGGACAAGAAGGAACCAAGTTATCCTGTGAGAACATTGGCCAATTGCGAATCCGTAAAGCACCTGTGACGGGGCCAATAAGTTCTTAAGGATAGAGAATTATCTCGACTTGGATTCGTAAGGTTTTTCTTAACTATCAAGTTTTTTAAGGTTTCTAGGGTTTATGCATGTTATATCCAATTTTCTGGTTTGATTTGGTTGTGTGCATGTTATTTGATGTTTAATGACACTTAATATACAACAATCTTAAGAACTTATTGCATTCTAGTGTTGTTAGACTGTAAATCTGCATGATAGGGTAGAAAATTTTTGGAAAAAATACGAACTGTGCATTTAAACCCGTAGGGCGTTCGAACGCCCGACGCACGCGAAGACAAAAATCTGAAAATTCTTAAGAACATTCGAATGCGTCTTCACACGCAACTCGAACGCAAGCCGTCTGCCTTAGAACGTTCGAACGCGTCCTAAACGCAACTCGAGCGCAAACTCTCTGAAATCATTCCGTTCGAACGCGTTCTCGAACGCTATACGAACGTGAACTCTCTGGAATCATTCTGTTCGAACGCGTTATCAAACGCTACTCGAACGTGAACTCTCTAGAATCACATCGTTCGAACGCGTTGTCAAACGCAACACGAACGCACCCACACTGTCAGTCTTGTTCGAACGTATATACGAATGCGACACTAACGAAATAGTCCTGTAATTATTACAAACTGTAAACTGAAATTAATATTAACTTAGTAAATCATATACTGTAACACATTAATCTTGGTAGTATAGATTTAAGTTATTATTAGGTTGTTCAATTATCACAAACATACACATAGTGATAAAGTTGAAATTGATTGAGTGTTGCATACTTGGTTGAGAATTTAAAGTGTAATCATACACAAGAAATTCCATCAAATCTTGATTGACACTTACACATATCTACACATATTGTATATTGTACTGTTGTATAAAGTGTAGTTATGGGTTTGAATTGTTAGAATATCCTATTGAAAAAGTGTTTAAAGAATATTTTATCTAAAAGACGGTATTCATTTATTCATTTTTCTAAAAGAATCTTTAGTTGAAATTCAAGGACTTGTGTTTATTGGATCCACCGTCCAATAGAATAACAAGTGGTTACCTAGTACATCACATTTAACAAGATCATTCGTAGATCGTTGTGCAATTTGTCTTTTGTATACTAATTGACCCCTATTGGATTTTCCATTTACAAATGGCTAGCGGAAATATCACAGTACCGGTCTCTCATGGAGAAAAGCCGGAGAAATTTGGTGGGGCAAATTTCAAGCAGTGGCAGAGCAAAATGTTGTTCTACCTGACAACTCTCCAGTTGGCTAAATTCCTCAAAGATCCTCCGGGCCTTGTGGAGAGTGAATCTTAAATGGCCAAAGAAGAGCGAGAACAGACTTGGATGTCTGGACACTTCTTATGCAAGAACTACATTTTTGGTGGTCTTGAAAATACCTTGTTGTGGGAACACAGAAACTGGGTGACGCATGCTGTCTCGGGCTCGCGGCCCGGCTTGGAGTACGGAGTAGCCATGGGGGACTAAACCGGAGAATAATGGAGTCGCCACCCGGTGTGAACCGGGAAAATGAGATTTAAGGCCGCACTCAACCCTCGCAAGGGAAGACCTCAAACCGTTGGGTTCGGAATGGTCCCTTACTTATGTCACTTGTAATGAAAGGATTTATGTAATAATTTAATCAAGTTTAAGTAACACTTATTTCCAAGAGTATCATGCTTCTAAATTCACATGCATACATCAACAAGTTCATCACAACATGCAACATCACATGGCAATCTCATGAACATTTCTCAATCATATGATAGGGAAAACTAAGAACAACCTAATCACGCTTGAATATTATCTCATGAACATATTAACCAAATGTACGTGCCAAATTTGGGCACGAGGGCAAAAACGTCTTTCACTTCGAACCCAATACCGGACAACGAATATATTTCCACATGCACTTTATCCTCCCCGCCGAAAGTAGAAACATCAAACATGTGCGTGGCCCCATTGCCAGAAATCACAGCACGTTGTGGGTCTCTTTTACAGCTTCTGTTACAACTGTAAAGTGACTTCCTTCAATCTATAAAATGGGGGAGCTTCTCAACTCTAACGGAGGCTTCACTTCTTTCTTACAATCTTATGCTTTCTGACATTATCACTCTCAGAGCTCTCCATCCCCTTATACACTTACCACCGCCCTCACGGCCATCAATGAAGTCAAGGTAACATTAAACCTTACTTTTACATTTTTCATATTTATTGCTCATTTCATGCTACTGACTTGAGTGTTGGAGTGCCCACGGCACCCACCACACCGGTGGGTAGTCTACTCCCGCTCACTCTACCTTTGTCTTGCAGGATCGCTAATGCCCCCAACTTACAAATTCTGATTGAGGACCTCGGGCGAAAACCAGCGTCCACAATTTGGCGCCCACCGTGGGGCCTTAGCGATTCATAGCAAGCAAATACCACTCGGTCGACAATCTTTACAAACAGACACAAGATCATGTAGTGGCATAATCAGCCACTCTACATAACATTTACAATCAATGGAAGATGAAAATTGATCCATGTAAAACTCGAGTACTAATCTCCAATAGTAGCATGAGGCAACAAGTCATTTCAACTATCTTATCAAACTCAATCTCTTATGAGCATTCAAGAATATGGCAAGTGAAAATTCATCATCAAACAACCATCCATTTAATCACTAAAAAAACCATCACATTTCACCAGCCGACCTTTCACAACAAGTCACATCTTCCATGTGAAAGGAAATGTTGGAGTAATTATCTCCAATCTACACCGAAGAAAGCACTCTGCCACATGTAGTCCTTAAACAAATGTAGACTGTAAGAATAGCCTACTATGAGACCACATGCTAGATCATATCTGTAAAATTATATTCAAAGAAGAGATGATTGTGGGGTTCACTCGACAAAGCCACATGCAAAGGAGAAATGGTCCATTCGACAAAACACCATGCACAGGCCAAGACATATGGGATCCAACTTGATTTAAAATGACCAGGTCCCATTCGACACTACAGATATTCTGATTTTTGAAAACCATCAGATAAGTATAGTGGAAATAATACCTCTCTTTATTCCACCATTCACGAACCATCCCATATGCATAAACATCATACGCCTACAAAAGATGTAAGCTTATCACCCATCACCTTGAAAATCCCATGCTACACTCCATACAGAAAGAGACAAATCATGCATGGCCTAGCCAACATACGCCTTCATTAACACATCCATATAAGCACAATACATGTTTGCTTTCATGGCTTGCATTGCCCATTTTTGGACATACTAGTTGACCACTAAACATTCAACTCTCGCTTGTGTTTCATACTTGTAGTTTCTTTCATTTTTATTTTTGGATTTTTTGAGTCTACATATAAGCATATTCACGTGATTCATTGGGTGCTTTGGCTTGGATTTTTTGAGTCTACTTATAAGCATATTCACGTGATTCATTGGGTGCTTTGGCTTGGATTTTTTGAGTCTACATATAAGCATATTCACGTGATTCATTGGGTGCTTTAGTTTGGATTTTTTAAGTCTACATGCAAGCATCTTCACGTGTAGCATGAAGTATTTTGACTTGGCTTTTTTGACTCTACATACAAGCATCTTCACGTGATCCATGGAGTGCTTTGGCTAGGCATTTTTGACTATACATGCAAGCATATTCACGTGTAGCATGGAGTGCTTTGGCTTGGATTTTTTGACTCTACATTCTAGCATCTTCACGTGTAGCATGGAGTGCTTTGGCTTGACTTTTTTGACTCTACATACGAGCATCTTCACTTGTAGCATGGAATGATTATATGAAAGGTCTCATTTTTGAATCGACACAAGTAGTACGTGGAAGAAAAGAAGGAGCAGGCTTCAACGAAAGTCAAAATAATAATATGCTTTCTTGGTGTATGTGGAGCATGAACACAAAGCCAAACAACAAAACTATTCTCCATACGACAATGTGGATGGCTATCCACTTCAGGCTACATGGAAAACTTCCAATCTCTCCAGACAACTTGGAATTATTGTCAACTCCTCCAGACTAAGTCAAAGGTTAGTCATCATCTTCATGCTACATTGATTTATTATTGCCAACTCCATACTACATAGAGAATATTTTATCATGCCTAGTAGAATGAAGAACTTTCTTAGATATCCTTTAGGTCCAATCGACCAACCTATATCAGCTTAGGTAGTATGGAAATTATTTGTGACTTTCATCAAAGTTTATTCTATTGTAGTATCATTGACCTTATTCAAGCCTTATATAATTAGTAATGACTTTGATAGGCTTCTCTTCCATACTACATGTGAGGATAATCATCTTCACACTACGTATGGAGATTATCATGAACCTTCATCAGGTTCATTCGACAGTAGTCTCCTGACCTTCATCGGGTCAGATAGAATGAAAATTTTGTTTGACCTCATGTAGGTCCGATCGACAAACCTTTATCAAGTTAGGTAGTATGAAAATTCTTTTGGACTTTCATCAAGTCAATTTGTCTCATTCGACATCCACACGTGTAGCTTGGGACTCGTTGTGGATCCTATGCGTGTATGGCTTGATGCTTTATATTTGTCCCATTCGACATCCACATGTGTGTAGCTTGGGACTTGTTGTGGATCATTTGTTTGTATGGCTTCGGGCTTGATATGTTTCCCATTCGACATCCACATGTGTGTCGTATGGGAATTATTATAGTTACAACATTTGCATGTCTTGATATATGATATAAACCCCAGTCGACATCATCTAGTACGTAGCTTGGGAATTATTATAGTTACAACACTTGCATGTCTTGAGATGTGATATAAACCCCAGTCGACATCATCTAGTATGTAGCTTGGGAATTATCATATACTACTACATTTGCATGTCTTGATATATGATATGAATCACAATCGACATCATTTAATATGTAGCTTGGAATTATCATAGATATTATTATGCATGTATGACTTGAGACTTGATTTCCACATCTACACGCCTAAAGCTTGGAACTTGTTAATGACCTCATTCGACACTATACCCATACATCCTAACCTTCATCAGGTTCAGTCGACTGGGAACATTCCCCATGGCTCATGTAGAGTCAACATATGACCTTCATCTGGTCAATAAAAATTTAAAGACTCCACTGGTCCTTGACTAGTAGTATGGAGATTATCCTGAACCTTCGTCTGGTTCAGTCGACTGGGAACATTCCCTATGGCTCAAGTAGAGTCAAGTTGAAGATCTGGCCTTCATCTGGTCAGACGACATTGTAAACTCCACTGGTCCTTGACTAGTAGTATGGAGATTATCCTGAACCTTCGTCTGGTTCAGTCGACTGGGAACATTCCCCATGGCTCAAGTAGAGTCAATATATGACCTTCATCTGGTCAGACGACATTGTAAACTCCACTGGTCCTTGACTAGTAGTATGGAGATTATCCTGAACCTTCGTCTGGTTCAGTCGACTGGGAACATTCCCCATGGCTCAAGTAGAGTCAAGTTGAAGATCTGGCCTTCATCTGGTCAGACGACATTGTAAACTCCACTGGTCCTTGACTAGTAGTATGGAGATTATCCTGAACCTTCGTCTGGTTCAGTCGACTGGGAACATTCCCCATGGCTCATGTAGAGTCAAATGGAAGACCTGAACCTTCATCTGGTTCAGTCGACTGGGAACATCCCCTATGGCTCATGTAGAGTCAACATACGACCTTCATCTGGTCTAGAAAATTTTGAAAACTCCCCTGGTCTTTGACCAGTAGTATGGAGATTGTCCTGGCCTTCATCTGGTTCAGTCGACTGGGAACACTCCCCATGGCTCATGTAGAGTCAAATGGAAGACCTGAACCTTCATCTGGTTCAGTCGACTGGGAACATCCCCTATGGCTCATGTAGAGTCAACATACGACCTTCATCTGGTCTAGAAAATTTTGAAAACTCCCCTGGTCTTTGACCAGTAGTATGGAGATAATCCTGAACTTCATCTGGTTCAGTCGACTGGGAACACTCCCCATGGCTCATGTGGAGTCAAATGGAAGACTTAAACCTTCATCTGGTTCAGTCAACTGGGAACATTCCCCATGGCTCATGTAGAGTCAAATGGAAGACCTAAACCTTCATCTGGTTCAGTCAACTGGGAACATTCCCCATGGTTCATGTAGAGTCAAATGGAAGACCTGAACCTTCATCTGGTTCAGTCAACTGGGAACATTCCCCATGGCTCATGTAGAGTCAAATGGAAGACCTGAACCTTCATCTGGTTCAGTCAACTGGGAACATTCCCCATGGCTCATGTAGAGTCAAATGGAAGACACAAACCTTCATCTGGTTCAGTCAACTGGGAACATTCCCCATGGCTCATGTAGAGTCAAATGGAAGACCTAAACCTTCATCTGGTCCAGAAAACATTTTAGAGTTAAGTTGAAGTTTTAAACTTCAGCTACTTCAAAAGACATAGAAGGCATCTAGTATCAGGATCAAATCTCCGATGATACACTCGACTTATTACTCTTCAAGACAAATGCTCTTTGACTTAAAGAGTAGGGAACAAACTGTACGTGCCAAATTTGGGCACGAGGGCAAAAACGTCTTTCACTTCGAACCCAATACCGGACAACGAATATATTTCCACATGCACTTTATCCTCCCCGCCGAAAGTAGAAACATCAAACATGTGCGTGGCCCCATTGCCAGAAATCACAGCACGTTGTGGGTCTCTTTTACAGCTTCTGTTACAACTGTAAAGTGACTTCCTTCAATCTATAAAATGGGGGAGCTTCTCAACTCTAACGGAGGCTTCACTTCTTTCTTACAATCTTATGCTTTCTGACATTATCACTCTCAGAGCTCTCCATCCCCTTATACACTTACCACCGCCCTCACGGCCATCAATGAAGTCAAGGTAACATTAAACCTTACTTTTACATTTTTCATATTTATTGCTCATTTCATGCTACTGACTTGAGCGTTGGAGTGCCCACGGCACCACCACACCGGTGGGTAGTCTACTCCCGCTCACTCTACCTTTGTCTTGCAGGATCGCTAATGCCCCCAACTTACAAATTCTGATTGAGGACCTCGGGCGAAAACCAGCGTCCACAATTTGGCGCCCACCGTGGGGCCTTAGCGATTCATAGCAAGCAAATACCACTCGGTCGACAATCTTTACAAACAGACACAAGATCATGTAGTGGCATAATCAGCCACTCTACATAACATTTACAATCAATGGAAGATGAAAATTGATCCATGTAAAACTCGAGTACTAATCTCCAATAGTAGCATGAGGCAACAAGTCATTTCAACTATCTTATCAAACTCAATCTCTTATGAGCATTCAAGAATATGGCAAGTGAAAATTCATCATCAAACAACCATCCATTTAATCACTAAAAAAACCATCACATTTCACCAGCCGACCTTTCACAACAAGTCACATCTTCCATGTGAAAGGAAATGTTGGAGTAATTATCTCCAATCTACACCGAAGAAAGCACTCTGCCACATGTAGTCCTTAAACAAATGTAGACTGTAAGAATAGCCTACTATGAGACCACATGCTAGATCATATCTGTAAAATTATATTCAAAGAAGAGATGATTGTGGGGTTCACTCGACAAAGCCACATGCAAAGGAGAAATGGTCCATTCGACAAAACACCATGCACAGGCCAAGACATATGGGATCCAACTTGAACCTTCGTCTGGTTCAGTCGACTGGGAACATTCCCCATGGCTCAAGTAGAGTCAATATATGACCTTCATCTGGTCAGACGACATTGTAAACTCCACTGGTCCTTGACTAGTAGTATGGAGATTATCCTGAACCTTCGTCTGGTTCAGTCGACTGGGAACATTCCCCACTGGCTCAAGTAGAGTCAAGTTGAAGATCTGGCCTTCATCTGGTCAGACGACATTGTAAACTCCACTGGTCCTTGACTAGTAGTATGGAGATTATCCTGAACCTTCGTCTGGTTCAGTCGACTGGGAACATTCCCTATGGCTCAAGTAGAGTCAAGTTGAAGATCTGGCCTTCATCTGGTCAGACGACATTGTAAACTCCACTGGTCCTTGACTAGTAGTATGGAGATTATCCTGAACCTTCGTCTGGTTCAGTCGACTGGGAACATTCCCCATGGCTCAAGTAGAGTCAATATATGACCTTCATCTGGTCAGACGACATTGTAAACTCCACTGGTCCTTGACTAGTAGTATGGAGATTATCCTGAACCTTCGTCTGGTTCAGTCGACTGGGAACATTCCCCATGGCTCAAGTAGAGTCAATATATGACCTTCATCTGGTCAGACGACATTGTAAACTCCACTGGTCCTTGACTAGTAGTATGGAGATTATCCTGAACCTTCGTCTGGTTCAGTCGACTGGGAACATTCCCCACTGGCTCAAGTAGAGTCAAGTTGAATATATGACCTTCATCTGGTCAGACGACATTGTAAACTCCACTGGTCCTTGACTAGTAGTATGGAGATTATCCTGAACCTTCGTCTGGTTCAGTCGACTGGGAACATTCCCCACTGGCTCAAGTAGAGTCAAGTTGAAGATCTGGCCTTCATCTGGTCAGACGACATTGTAAACTCCACTGGTCCTTGACTAGTAGTATGGAGATTATCCTGAACCTTCGTCTGGTTCAGTCGACTGGGAACATTCCCTATGGCTCAAGTAGAGTCAAGTTGAAGATCTGGCCTTCATCTGGTCAGACGACATTGTAAACTCCACTGGTCCTTGACTAGTAGTATGGAGATTATCCTGAACCTTCGTCTGGTTCAGTCGACTGGGAACATTCCCCATGGCTCAAGTAGAGTCAATATATGACCTTCATCTGGTCAGACGACATTGTAAACTCCACTGGTCCTTGACTAGTAGTATGGAGATTATCCTGAACCTTCGTCTGGTTCAGTCGACTGGGAACATTCCCCACTGGCTCAAGTAGAGTCAAGTTGAAGATCTGGCCTTCATCTGGTCAGACGACATTGTAAACTCCACTAGTTCAGTCGACTGGGAACATTCCCCATGGCTCAAGTAGAGTCAATATATGACCTTCATCTGGTCAGACGACATTGTAAACTCCACTGGTCCTTGACTAGTAGTATGGAGATTATCCTGAACCTTCGTCTGGTTCAGTCGACTGGGAACATTCCCCACTGGCTCAAGTAGAGTCAAGTTGAAGATCTGGCCTTCATCTGGTCAGACGACATTGTAAACTCCACTGGTCCTTGACTAGTAGTATGGAGATTATCCTGAACCTTCGTCTGGTTCAGTCGACTGGGAACATTCCCTATGGCTCAAGTAGAGTCAAGTTGAAGATCTGGCCTTCATCTGGTCAGACGACATTGTAAACTCCACTGGTCCTTGACTAGTAGTATGGAGATTATCCTGAACCTTCGTCTGGTTCAGTCGACTGGGAACATTCCCCATGGCTCAAGTAGAGTCAATATATGACCTTCATCTGGTCAGACGACATTGTAAACTCCACTGGTCCTTGACTAGTAGTATGGAGATTATCCTGAACCTTCGTCTGGTTCAGTCGACTGGGAACATTCCCCATGGCTCAAGTAGAGTCAAGTTGAAGATCTGGCCTTCATCTGGTCAGACGACATTGTAAACTCCACTGGTCCTTGACTAGTAGTATGGAGATTATCCTGAACCTTCGTCTGTGTTCAGTCGACTGGGAACATTCCCCATGGCTCATGTAGAGTCAAATGGAAGACCTGAACCTTCATCTGGTTCAGTCGACTGGGAACATCCCCTATGGCTCATGTAGAGTCAACATACGACCTTCATCTGGTCTAGAAAATTTTGAAAACTCCCCTGGTCTTTGACCAGTAGTATGGAGATTGTCCTGGCCTTCATCTGGTTCAGTCGACTGGGAACACTCCCCATGGCTCATGTAGAGTCAAATGGAAGACCTGAACCTTCATCTGGTTCAGTCGACTGGGAACATCCCCTATGGCTCATGTAGAGTCAACATACGACCTTCATCTGGTCTAGAAAATTTTGAAAACTCCCCTGGTCTTTGACCAGTAGTATGGAGATAATCCTGAACTTCATCTGGTTCAGTCGACTGGGAACACTCCCCATGGCTCATGTGGAGTCAAATGGAAGACTTAAACCTTCATCTGGTTCAGTCAACTGGGAACATTCCCCATGGCTCATGTAGAGTCAAATGGAAGACCTAAACCTTCATCTGGTTCAGTCAACTGGGAACATTCCCCATGGTTCATGTAGAGTCAAATGGAAGACCTGAACCTTCATCTGGTTCAGTCAACTGGGAACATTCCCCATGGCTCATGTAGAGTCAAATGGAAGACCTGAACCTTCATCTGGTTCAGTCAACTGGGAACATTCCCCATGGCTCATGTAGAGTCAAATGGAAGACACAAACCTTCATCTGGTTCAGTCAACTGGGAACATTCCCCATGGCTCATGTAGAGTCAAATGGAAGACCTAAACCTTCATCTGGTCCAGAAAACATTTTAGAGTTAAGTTGAAGCAGTCGACAATATATGAAGACTTGAAATGAGCATTTTCCAGTCGACATATATGGTGTGAAACATGGTATATATTCCAGTCGACAAGTATGTGGTTTATGTTTGCAGGTACATTCCAGTCGACAATATATGAAGACTTGAAATGAGCATTTTCCAATCGACATATATGGTGTGAAACATGGTATATATTCCAGTCGACAAGTATGTGGTTTATGTTTGCAGGTACATTCCAGTCGACAATATATGAAGACTTGAAATGAGCATTTTCCAGTCGACATATGTGGTGAGAAACTTTGTATATGTTCCAGTCGACAAGTATGTGGTTTATGTTTGCAGGTACATTCCAGTCGACAATATATGAAGACTTGAAATGAGCATTTTCCAGTCGACATATGTGGTGAGAAACTTTGTATATGTTCCAGTCGACAAGTATGTGGAGTATGTTTGCATATACATTCCAGACGACCATATATGAAGACTTGAAATGAGCATTTTCCAGTCGACATATGTGGTGTGAAACTTTGTATATGTTCCAGTCGACAAGTATGTGGAGTATGTTTGCATATACATTCCAGACGACCATATATGAAGACTTGATATGAGCATTTTCCAGTCGACATATGTGGTGAGAAACTTTGTATATGTTCCAGTCGACAAGTATGTGGTTTATGTTTGCAGGTACATTCCAGTCGACAATATATGAAGACTTGAAATGAGCATTTTCCAGTCGACATATGTGGTGTGAAACTTTGTATATGTTCCAGTCGACAAGTATGTGGAGTATGTTTGCATATACATTCCAGACGACCATATATGAAGACTTGATATGAGCATCTTTCAGTCGACATATATGGTGTGAAACTTTATATATGTTCCAGTCGACAAGTATGTGGAGTATGTTTGCATATACATTCCAGACGACCATATATGAAGACGTGACATGAGCATCTTTCAGTCGACATATATGGTGTGAAACATGGTATATATTCCAGTCGACAAATATGTGGTTTATGTTTGCAGGTACATTCCAGTCGACAATATATGAAGACTTGATATGAGCATTTTCCAGTCGACATATGTGGTGAGAAACTTTGTATATGTTCCAGTCGACAAGTATGTGGTTTATGTTTGCAGGTACATTCCAGTCGACAATATATGAAGACTTGAAATAAGCATTTTCCAGTCGACATATGTGGTGTGAAACTTTGTATATGTTCCAGTCGACAAGTATGTGGAGTATGTTTGCATATACATTCCAGACGACCATATATGAAGACTTGATATGAGCATCTTTCAGTCGACATATATGGTGTGAAACTTTATATATGTTCCAGTCGACAAGTATGTGGAGTATGTTTGCATATACATTCCAGACGACCATATATGAAGACGTGACATGAGCATCTTTCAGTCGACATATATGGTGTGAAACATGGTATATATTCCAGTCGACAAATATGTGGTTTATGTTTGCAGGTACATTCCAGTCGACAATATATGAAGACTTGATATGAGCATTTTCCAGTCGACATATGTGGTGTGAAACTTTGTATATATTCCAGTCAACATTTGACAGGGTTATGATATTTCAATCGACATGATATTAGTCGACTGGGAACATTCCCCAATGACTTTGATAGAGTCAAGATCAAGTGGCCTTCAACTGGTCCAAACGACATGAATAAATCCCTTGGTCCACGGACCCGTAGCATGGGGATTATCCTGACCTTCACCAGGTTCAGTCGACTGGGAACATTCCCCAATGACTTTGATAGAGTCAAGATCAAGTGGCCTTCAACTGGTCCAAACGACATGAATAAATCCCTTGGTCCACGGACCCGTAGCATGGGGATTATCCTGACCTTCACCAGGTTCAGTCGACTGGGAACATTCCCCAATGACTTTGATTGAATCAAGATCAAGTCTGGCCTTCAACTGGTCTAAACGACATGAATAAATCCCTTGGTCCACGGACCCGTAGCATGGGGATTATCCTGACCTTCACCAGGTTCAGTCGACTGGGAACATCCCCAATGACTTTGATAGAGTCAAGATCAAGTGGCCTTCAACTGGTCCAAACGACATGAATAAATCCCTTGGTCCACGGACCCGTAGCATGGGGATTATCCTGACCTTCACCAGGTTCAGTCGACTGGGAACATTCCCCAATGACTTTGATTGAATCAAGATCAAGTCTGGCCTTCAACTGGTCTAAACGACATGAATAAATCCCTTGGTCCACGGACCCGTAGCATGGGGATTATCCTGACCTTCACCAGGTTCAGTCGACTGGGAACATTCCCCAATGACTTTGATAGAGTCAAGATCAAGTGGCCTTCAACTGGTCCAAACGACATGAATAAATCCCTTGGTCCACGGACCCGTAGCATGGGGATTTTCCTGACCTTCACCAGGTTCAGTCGACTGGGAACATTCCCCAATGACTTTGGTAGAGTCAAGATCTAGTGGCCTTCAACTGGTCCAAACGACATGAATAAATCCCTTGGTCCACGGACCCGTAGCATGGGGATTATCCTGACCTTCACCAGGTTCAGTCGACTGGGAACATTCCCCAATGACTTTGATAGAGTCAAGATCAAGTCTAGCCTTCAACTTGTCCAAACGACACGAATAAATCCCTTGGTCCACGGACCCGTAGCATGGGGATTTTCCTGACCTTCACCAGGTTCGGTCGACTGGGAATACTTCCCATTACCTCACATGAAGTCTGAATTTGTTCAGACGGAATTAGACAGAATCCTGATCTATTAACTGATTCATCATTCTTGCATATCTTATTAAGATTAAGTCTTAACTTATGACATTTCCAAAACGATTCAGATTAAATCTACAGAGAAAATCCTAGATGATACATTCGATTTATTACTCTCAAAGTCAAAAGATTTTTTTGACTTAAAGAGTAGGGAACAAACTGTACGTGCCAAATTTGGACCCAAGGGTTAGACTGTCTTTTCACGTCAAGATTCTATACTAAAAGCCCACAAATATTGGTCCTTTAAAAACATATTGGAAAGCCCAGCCCATTAGACTTTATTCTACCAGTACGAAACACTACAAATGAAAAGGCTAAATAAATGAGACAGCATAAAACATGATTGTTACTTTTTCTAAACATAAAACATGTGCCAACGCCGAAAGTTGGATCCAAGACACGTTATGGAATCCATAGCCAGGTATATCAGCACATTGTAGACCCACATTGTAGAAAAAGTAACAATCATGTTTTATGCTGTCTCATTTATTTAGCCTTTTCATTTGTAGTGTTTCGTACTGGTAGAATAAAGTCTAATGGGCTGGGCTTTCCAATATGTTTTTAAAGGACCAATATTTGTGGGCTTTTAGTATAGAATCTTGACGTGAAAAGACAGTTTAACCCTTGGGTCCAAATTTGGCACGTACAGTTTGTTCCCTACTCTTTAAGTCAAAAAAATCTTTTGACTTTGAGAGTAATAAATCGAATGTATCATCTAGGATTTTCTCTGTAGATTTAATCTGAATCGTTTTGGAAATGTCATAAGTTAAGACTTAATCTTAATAAGATATGCAAGAATGATGAATCAGTTAATAGATCAGGATTCTGTCTAATTCCGTCTGAACAAATTCAGACTTCATGTGAGGTAATGGGAAGTATTCCCAGTCGACCGAACCTGGTGAAGGTCAGGAAAATCCCCATGCTACGGGTCCGTGGACCAAGGGATTTATTCGTGTCGTTTGGACAAGTTGAAGGCTAGACTTGATCTTGACTCTATCAAAGTCATTGGGGAATGTTCCCAGTCGACTGAACCTGGTGAAGGTCAGGATAATCCCCATGCTACGGGTCCGTGGACCAAGGGATTTATTCATGTCGTTTGGACCAGTTGAAGGCCACTAGATCTTGACTCTACCAAAGTCATTGGGGAATGTTCCCAGTCGACTGAACCTGGTGAAGGTCAGGAAAATCCCCATGCTACGGGTCCGTGGACCAAGGGATTTATTCATGTCGTTTGGACCAGTTGAAGGCCACTTGATCTTGACTCTATCAAAGTCATTGGGGAATGTTCCCAGTCGACTGAACCTGGTGAAGGTCAGGATAATCCCCATGCTACGGGTCCGTGGACCAAGGGATTTATTCATGTCGTTTAGACCAGTTGAAGGCCAGACTTGATCTTGATTCAATCAAAGTCATTGGGGAATGTTCCCAGTCGACTGAACCTGGTGAAGGTCAGGATAATCCCCATGCTACGGGTCCGTGGACCAAGGGATTTATTCATGTCGTTTGGACCAGTTGAAGGCCACTTGATCTTGACTCTATCAAAGTCATTGGGGAATGTTCCCAGTCGACTGAACCTGGTGAAGGTCAGGATAATCCCCATGCTACGGGTCCGTGGACCAAGGGATTTATTCATGTCGTTTAGACCAGTTGAAGGCCAGACTTGATCTTGATTCAATCAAAGTCATTGGGGAATGTTCCCAGTCGACTGAACCTGGTGAAGGTCAGGATAATCCCCATGCTACGGGTCCGTGGACCAAGGGATTTATTCATGTCGTTTGGACCAGTTGAAGGCCACTTGATCTTGACTCTATCAAAGTCATTGGGGAATGTTCCCAGTCGACTGAACCTGGTGAAGGTCAGGATAATCCCCATGCTACGGGTCCGTGGACCAAGGGATTTATTCATGTCGTTTGGACCAGTTGAAGGCCACTTGATCTTGACTCTATCAAAGTCATTGGGGAATGTTCCCAGTCGACTAATATCATGTCGATTGAAATATCATAACCCTGTCAAATGTTGACTGGAATATATACAAAGTTTCACACCACATATGTCGACTGGAAAATGCTCATATCAAGTCTTCATATATTGTCGACTGGAATGTACCTGCAAACATAAACCACATATTTGTCGACTGGAATATATACCATGTTTCACACCATATATGTCGACTGAAAGATGCTCATGTCACGTCTTCATATATGGTCGTCTGGAATGTATATGCAAACATACTCCACATACTTGTCGACTGGAACATATATAAAGTTTCACACCATATATGTCGACTGAAAGATGCTCATATCAAGTCTTCATATATGGTCGTCTGGAATGTATATGCAAACATACTCCACATACTTGTCGACTGGAACATATACAAAGTTTCACATCACATTTCACCAGCCGACCTTTCACAACAAGTCACATCTTCCATGTGAAAGGAAATGTTGGAGTAATTATCTCCAATCTACACCGAAGAAAGCACTCTGCCACATGTAGTCCTTAAACAAATGTAGACTGTAAGAATAGCCTACTATGAGACCACATGCTAGATCATATCTGTAAAATTATATTCAAAGAAGAGATGATTGTGGGGTTCACTCGACAAAGCCACATGCAAAGGAGAAATGGTCCATTCGACAAAACACCATGCACAGGCCAAGACATATGGGATCCAACTTGATTTAAAATGACCAGGTCCCATTCGACACTACAGATATTCTGATTTGAAAACCATCAGATAAGTATAGTGGAAATAATACCTCTCTTTATTCCACCATTCACGAACCATCCCATATGCATAAACATCATACGCCTACAAAAGATGTAAGCTTATCACCCATCACCTTGAAAATCCCATGCTACACTCCATACAGAGAAAGAGACAAATCATGCATGGCCTAGCCAACATACGCCTTCATTACACATCCATATAAGCACAATACATGTTTGCTTTCATGGCTTGCATTGCCCATTTTGGACATACTAGTTGACCACTAAACATTCAACTCTCGCTTGTGTTTCATACTTGTAGTTTCTTTCATTTTTATTTTTGGATTTTTTGAGTCTACATAAGCATATTCACGTGATTCATTGGGTGCTTTGGCTTGGATTTTTTGAGTCTACTTATAAGCATATTCACGTGATTCATTGGGTGCTTGGCTTGGATTTTTTGAGTCTACATATAAGCATATTCACGTGATTCATTGGGTGCTTTAGTTTGGATTTTTTAAGTCTACATGCAAGCATCTTCACGTGTAGCATGAAGTATTTTGACTTGGCTTTTTTGACTCTACATACAAGCATCTTCACGTGATCCATGGAGTGCTTTGGCTAGGCATTTTTGACTATACATGCAAGCATATTCACGTGTAGCATGGAGTGCTTTGGCTTGGATTTTTTGACTCTACATTCTAGCATCTTCACGTGTAGCATGGAGTGCTTTGGCTTGACTTTTTTGACTCTACATACGAGCATCTTCACTTGTAGCATGGAATGATTATATGAAAGGTCTCATTTTTGAATCGACACAAGTAGTACGTGGAAGAAAAGAAGGAGCAGGCTTCAACGAAAGTCAAAATAATAATATGCTTTCTTGGTGTATGTGGAGCATGAACACAAAGCCAAACAACAAAACTATTCTCCATACGACAATGTGGATGGCTATCCACTTCAGGCTACATGGAAAACTTCCAATCTCTCCAGACAACTTGGAATTATTGTCAACTCCTCCAGACTAAGTCAAAGGTTAGTCATCATCTTCATGCTACATTGATTTATTATTGCCAACTCCATACTACATAGAGAATATTTTATCATGCCTAGTAGAATGAAGAACTTTCTTAGATATCCTTTAGGTCCAATCGACCAACCTATATCAGCTTAAGTAGTATGGAGATTATCCTGAACCTTCGTCTGGTTCAGTCGACTGGGAACATTCCCCACTGGCTCAAGTAGAGTCAAGTTGAAGATCTGGCCTTCATCTGGTCAGACGACATTGTAAACTCCACTGGTCCTTGACTAGTAGTATGGAGATTATCCTGAACCTTCGTCTGGTTCAGTCGACTGGGAACATTCCCTATGGCTCAAGTAGAGTCAAGTTGAAGATCTGGCCTTCATCTGGTCAGACGACATTGTAAACTCCACTGGTCCTTGACTAGTAGTATGGAGATTATCCTGAACCTTCGTCTGGTTCAGTCGACTGGGAACATTCCCCATGGCTCAAGTAGAGTCAATATATGACCTTCATCTGGTCAGACGACATTGTAAACTCCACTGGTCCTTGACTAGTAGTATGGAGATTATCCTGAACCTTCGTCTGGTTCAGTCGACTGGGAACATTCCCCACTGGCTCAAGTAGAGTCAAGTTGAAGATCTGGCCTTCATCTGGTCAGACGACATTGTAAACTCCACTGGTCCTTGACTAGTAGTATGGAGATTATCCTGAACCTTCGTCTGGTTCAGTCGACTGGGAACATTCCCTATGGCTCAAGTAGAGTCAAGTTGAAGATCTGGCCTTCATCTGGTCAGACGACATTGTAAACTCCACTGGTCCTTGACTAGTAGTATGGAGATTATCCTGAACCTTCGTCTGGTTCAGTCGACTGGGAACATTCCCCATGGCTCAAGTAGAGTCAATATATGACCTTCATCTGGTCAGACGACATTGTAAACTCCACTGGTCCTTGACTAGTAGTATGGAGATTATCCTGAACCTTCGTCTGGTTCAGTCGACTGGGAACATTCCCCATGGCTCAAGTAGAGTCAAGTTGAAGATCTGGCCTTCATCTGGTCAGACGACATTGTAAACTCCACTGGTCCTTGACTAGTAGTATGGAGATTATCCTGAACCTTCGTCTGGTTCAGTCGACTGGGAACATTCCCCATGGCTCATGTAGAGTCAAATGGAAGACCTGAACCTTCATCTGGTTCAGTCGACTGGGAACATCCCCTATGGCTCATGTAGAGTCAACATACGACCTTCATCTGGTCTAGAAAATTTTGAAAACTCCCCTGGTCTTTGACCAGTAGTATGGAGATTGTCCTGGCCTTCATCTGGTTCAGTCGACTGGGAACACTCCCCATGGCTCATGTAGAGTCAAATGGAAGACCTGAACCTTCATCTGGTTCAGTCGACTGGGAACATCCCCTATGGCTCATGTAGAGTCAACATACGACCTTCATCTGGTCTAGAAAATTTTGAAAACTCCCCTGGTCTTTGACCAGTAGTATGGAGATAATCCTGAACTTCATCTGGTTCAGTCGACTGGGAACACTCCCCATGGCTCATGTGGAGTCAAATGGAAGACTTAAACCTTCATCTGGTTCAGTCAACTGGGAACATTCCCCATGGCTCATGTAGAGTCAAATGGAAGACCTAAACCTTCATCTGGTTCAGTCAACTGGGAACATTCCCCATGGTTCATGTAGAGTCAAATGGAAGACCTGAACCTTCATCTGGTTCAGTCAACTGGGAACATTCCCCATGGCTCATGTAGAGTCAAATGGAAGACCTGAACCTTCATCTGGTTCAGTCAACTGGGAACATTCCCCATGGCTCATGTAGAGTCAAATGGAAGACACAAACCTTCATCTGGTTCAGTCAACTGGGAACATTCCCCATGGCTCATGTAGAGTCAAATGGAAGACCTAAACCTTCATCTGGTCCAGAAAACATTTTAGAGTTAAGTTGAAGTTTTAAACTTCAGCTACTTCAAAAGACATAGAAGGCATCTAGTATCAGGATCAAATCTCCGATGATACACTCGACTTATTACTCTTCAAGACAAATGCTCTTTGACTTAAAGAGTAGGGAACAAACTGTACGTGCCAAATTTGGGCACGAGGGCAAAAACGTCTTTCACTTCGAACCCAATACCGGACAACGAATATATTTCCACATGCACTTTATCCTCCCCGCCGAAAGTAGAAACATCAAACATGTGCGTGGCCCCATTGCCAGAAATCACAGCACGTTGTGGGTCTCTTTTACAGCTTCTGTTACAACTGTAAAGTGACTTCCTTCAATCTATAAAATGGGGGAGCTTCTCAACTCTAACGGAGGCTTCACTTCTTTCTTACAATCTTATGCTTTCTGACATTATCACTCTCAGAGCTCTCCATCCCCTTATACACTTACCACCGCCCTCACGGCCATCAATGAAGTCAAGGTAACATTAAACCTTACTTTTACATTTTTCATATTTATTGCTCATTTCATGCTACTGACTTGAGCGTTGGAGTGCCCACGGCACCCACCACACCGGTGGGTAGTCTACTCCCGCTCACTCTACCTTTGTCTTGCAGGATCGCTAATGCCCCCAACTTACAAATTCTGATTGAGGACCTCGGGCGAAAACCAGCGTCCACAATTTGGCGCCCACCGTGGGGCCTTAGCGATTCATAGCAAGCAAATACCACTCGGTCGACAATCTTTACAAACAGACACAAGATCATGTAGTGGCATAATCAGCCACTCTACATAACATTTACAATCAATGGAAGATGAAAATTGATCCATGTAAAACTCGAGTACTAATCTCCAATAGTAGCATGAGGCAACAAGTCATTTCAACTATCTTATCAAACTCAATCTCTTATGAGCATTCAAGAATATGGCAAGTGAAAATTCATCATCAAACAACCATCCATTTAATCACTAAAAAAACCATCACATTTCACCAGCCGACCTTTCACAACAAGTCACATCTTCCATGTGAAAGGAAATGTTGGAGTAATTATCTCCAATCTACACCGAAGAAAGCACTCTGCCACATGTAGTCCTTAAACAAATGTAGACTGTAAGAATAGCCTACTATGAGACCACATGCTAGATCATATCTGTAAAATTATATTCAAAGAAGAGATGATTGTGGGGTTCACTCGACAAAGCCACATGCAAAGGAGAAATGGTCCATTCGACAAAACACCATGCACAGGCCAAGACATATGGGATCCAACTTGATTTAAAATGACCAGGTCCCATTCGACACTACAGATATTCTGATTTTTGAAAACCATCAGATAAGTATAGTGGAAATAATACCTCTCTTTATTCCACCATTCACGAACCATCCCATATGCATAAACATCATACGCCTACAAAAGATGTAAGCTTATCACCCATCACCTTGAAAATCCCATGCTACACTCCATACAGAAAGAGACAAATCATGCATGGCCTAGCCAACATACGCCTTCATTAACACATCCATATAAGCACAATACATGTTTGCTTTCATGGCTTGCATTGCCCATTTTTGGACATACTAGTTGACCACTAAACATTCAACTCTCGCTTGTGTTTCATACTTGTAGTTTCTTTCATTTTTATTTTTGGATTTTTTGAGTCTACTTATAAGCATATTCACGTGATTCATTGGGTGCTTTGGCTTGGATTTTTTGAGTCTACTTATAAGCATATTCACGTGATTCATTGGGTGCTTTGGCTTGGATTTTTTGAGTCTACATATAAGCATATTCACGTGATTCATTGGGTGCTTTAGTTTGGATTTTTTAAGTCTACATGCAAGCATCTTCACGTGTAGCATGAAGTATTTTGACTTGGCTTTTTTGACTCTACATACAAGCATCTTCACGTGATCCATGGAGTGCTTTGGCTAGGCATTTTTGACTATACATGCAAGCATATTCACGTGTAGCATGGAGTGCTTTGGCTTGGATTTTTTGACTCTACATTCTAGCATCTTCACGTGTAGCATGGAGTGCTTTGGCTTGACTTTTTTGACTCTACATACGAGCATCTTCACTTGTAGCATGGAATGATTATATGAAAGGTCTCATTTTTGAATCGACACAAGTAGTACGTGGAAGAAAAGAAGGAGCAGGCTTCAACGAAAGTCAAAATAATAATATGCTTTCTTGGTGTATGTGGAGCATGAACACAAAGCCAAACAACAAAACTATTCTCCATACGACAATGTGGATGGCTATCCACTTCAGGCTACATGGAAAACTTCCAATCTCTCCAGACAACTTGGAATTATTGTCAACTCCTCCAGACTAAGTCAAAGGTTAGTCATCATCTTCATGCTACATTGATTTATTATTGCCAACTCCATACTACATAGAGAATATTTTATCATGCCTAGTAGAATGAAGAACTTTCTTAGATATCCTTTAGGTCCAATCGACCAACCTATATCAGCTTAGGTAGTATGGAAATTATTTGTGACTTTCATCAAAGTTTATTCTATTGTAGTATCATTGACCTTATTCAAGCCTTATATAATTAGTAATGACTTTGATAGGCTTCTCTTCCATACTACATGTGAGGATAATCATCTTCACACTACGTATGGAGATTATCATGAACCTTCATCAGGTTCATTCGACAGTAGTCTCCTGACCTTCATCGGGTCAGATAGAATGAAAATTTTGTTTGACCTCATGTAGGTCCGATCGACAAACCTTTATCAAGTTAGGTAGTATGAAAATTCTTTTGGACTTTCATCAAGTCAATTTGTCTCATTCGACATCCACACGTGTAGCTTGGGACTCGTTGTGGATCCTATGCGTGTATGGCTTGATGCTTTATATTTGTCCCATTCGACATCCACATGTGTGTAGCTTGGGACTTGTTGTGGATCATTTGTTTGTATGGCTTCGGGCTTGATATGTTTCCCATTCGACATCCACATGTGTGTCGTATGGGAATTATTATAGTTACAACATTTGCATGTCTTGATATATGATATAAACCCCAGTCGACATCATCTAGTACGTAGCTTGGGAATTATTATAGTTACAACACTTGCATGTCTTGAGATGTGATATAAACCCCAGTCGACATCATCTAGTATGTAGCTTGGGAATTATCATATACTACTACATTTGCATGTCTTGATATATGATATGAATCACAATCGACATCATTTAATATGTAGCTTGGAATTATCATAGATATTATTATGCATGTATGACTTGAGACTTGATTTCCACATCTACACGCCTAAAGCTTGGAACTTGTTAATGACCTCATTCGACACTATACCCATACATCCTAACCTTCATCAGGTTCAGTCGACTGGGAACATTCCCCATGGCTCATGTAGAGTCAACATATGACCTTCATCTGGTCAATAAAAATTTGAAGACTCCACTGGTCCTTGACTAGTAGTATGGAGATTATCCTGAACCTTCGTCTGGTTCAGTCGACTGGGAACATTCCCTATGGCTCAAGTAGAGTCAAGTTGAAGATCTGGCCTTCATCTGGTCAGACGACATTGTAAACTCCACTGGTCCTTGACTAGTAGTATGGAGATTATCCTGAACCTTCGTCTGGTTCAGTCGACTGGGAACATTCCCCATGGCTCAAGTAGAGTCAATATATGACCTTCATCTGGTCAGACGACATTGTAAACTCCACTGGTCCTTGACTAGTAGTATGGAGATTATCCTGAACCTTCGTCTGGTTCAGTCGACTGGGAACATTCCCCATGGCTCAAGTAGAGTCAATATATGACCTTCATCTGGTCAGACGACATTGTAAACTCCACTGGTCCTTGACTAGTAGTATGGAGATTATCCTGAACCTTCGTCTGGTTCAGTCGACTGGGAACATTCCCCACTGGCTCAAGTAGAGTCAAGTTGAAGATCTGGCCTTCATCTGGTCAGACGACATTGTAAACTCCACTGGTCCTTGACTAGTAGTATGGAGATTATCCTGAACCTTCGTCTGGTTCAGTCGACTGGGAACATTCCCTATGGCTCAAGTAGAGTCAAGTTGAAGATCTGGCCTTCATCTGGTCAGACGACATTGTAAACTCCACTGGTCCTTGACTAGTAGTATGGAGATTATCCTGAACCTTCGTCTGGTTCAGTCGACTGGGAACATTCCCCATGGCTCAAGTAGAGTCAATATATGACCTTCATCTGGTCAGACGACATTGTAAACTCCACTGGTCTTGACTAGTAGTATGGAGATTATCCTGAACCTTCGTCTGGTTCAGTCGACTGGGAACATTCCCCACTGGCTCAAGTAGAGTCAAGTTGAAGATCTGGCCTTCATCTGGTCAGACGACATTGTAAACTCCACTGGTCCTTGACTAGTAGTATGGAGATTATCCTGAACCTTCGTCTGGTTCAGTCGACTGGGAACATTCCCTATGGCTCAAGTAGAGTCAAGTTGAAGATCTGGCCTTCATCTGGTCAGACGACATTGTAAACTCCACTGGTCCTTGACTAGTAGTATGGAGATTATCCTGAACTTCGTCTGGTTCAGTCGACTGGGAACATTCCCCATGGCTCAAGTAGAGTCAATATATGACCTTCATCTGGTCAGACGACATTGTAAACTCCACTGGTCCTTGACTAGTAGTATGGAGATATCCTGAACCTTCGTCTGGTTCAGTCGACTGGGAACATTCCCCATGGCTCAAGTAGAGTCAAGTTGAAGATCTGGCCTTCATCTGGTCAGACGACATTGTAAACTCCACTGGTCCTTGACTAGTAGTATGGAGATTATCCTGAACCTTCGTCTGGTTCAGTCGACTGGGAACATTCCCCATGGCTCATGTAGAGTCAAATGGAAGACCTGAACCTTCATCTGGTTCAGTCGACTGGGAACATCCCCTATGGCTCATGTAGAGTCAACATACGACCTTCATCTGGTCTAGAAAATTTTGAAAACTCCCCTGGTCTTTGACCAGTAGTATGGAGATTGTCCTGGCCTTCATCTGGTTCAGTCGACTGGGAACACTCCCCATGGCTCATGTAGAGTCAAATGGAAGACCTGAACCTTCATCTGGTTCAGTCGACTGGGAACATCCCCTATGGCTCATGTAGAGTCAACATACGACCTTCATCTGGTCTAGAAAATTTTGAAAACTCCCCTGGTCTTTGACCAGTAGTATGGAGATAATCCTGAACTTCATCTGGTTCAGTCGACTGGGAACACTCCCCATGGCTCATGTGGAGTCAAATGGAAGACTTAAACCTTCATCTGGTTCAGTCAACTGGGAACATTCCCCATGGCTCATGTAGAGTCAAATGGAAGACCTAAACCTTCATCTGGTTCAGTCAACTGGGAACATTCCCCATGGTTCATGTAGAGTCAATGGAAGACCTGAACCTTCATCTGGTTCAGTCAACTGGGAACATTCCCCATGGCTCATGTAGAGTCAAATGGAAGACCTGAACCTTCATCTGGTTCAGTCAACTGGGAACATTCCCCATGGCTCATGTAGAGTCAAATGGAAGACACAAACCTTCATCTGGTTCAGTCAACTGGGAACATTCCCCATGGCTCATGTAGAGTCAAATGGAAGACCTAAACCTTCATCTGGTCCAGAAAACATTTTAGAGTTAAGTTGAAGTTTTAAACTTCAGCTACTTCAAAAGACATAGAAGGCATCTAGTATCAGGATCAAATCTCCGATGATACACTCGACTTATTACTCTTCAAGACAAATGCTCTTTGACTTAAAGAGTAGGGAACAAACTGTACGTGCCAAATTTGGGCACGAGGGCAAAAACGTCTTTCACTTCGAACCCAATACGGACAACGAATATATTTCCACATGCACTTTATCCTCCCCGCCGAAAGTAGAAACATCAAACATGTGCGTGGCCCCATTGCCAGAAATCACAGCACGTTGTGGGTCTCTTTTACAGCTTCTGTTACAACTGTAAAGTGACTTCCTTCAATCTATAAAATGGGGGAGCTTCTCAACTCTAACGGAGGCTTCACTTCTTTCTTACAATCTTATGCTTTCTGACATTATCACTCTCAGAGCTCTCCATCCCCTTATACACTTACCACCGCCCTCACGGCCATCAATGAAGTCAAGGTAACATTAAACCTTACTTTTACATTTTTCATATTTATTGCTCATTTCATGCTACTGACTTGAGCGTTGGAGTGCCCACGGCACCCACCACACCGGTGGGTAGTCTACTCCCGCTCACTCTACCTTTGTCTTGCAGGATCGCTAATGCCCCCAACTTACAAATTCTGATTGAGGACCTCGGGCGAAAACCAGCGTCCACACCAAATAACATGCTAATAACCTAATCATGCTCGAATATCATCCCAAGAACACATCGAATGGATAAATGTAGGAATACAAATAATATGATTGGCTACATAATGCAAGGGAGATCACCCAAAAGGCAGTTGTGCATGGAATATGATGAAACAGACTTAGTTCAGTGTGTGCGCGTTCGTGTAGCGTTCGTAAACGCGTTCGAACAGTAAACAGAAGGTTCGCGTTCGTGTAGCGTTTGATAACGCGTTCGAACGGATCCAGACCTGATGAACCAAAATGCATGCGCATTCGAGTAGCGTTTGTAAAACGCGTTCGAACGGGAAACAAAAGGTTCGCGTTCGTATAGTGTTCGAAAACGCGTTCGAACGGGAACAGACCTGATGCACAAAATGTGACACAATACATACATAAAAAAAGCAAATAGCGAAATACGAAGCGCGGCGAAGCATCGTGGCGAAATATTTTAACCTCTCCAATTAGAGGACATTTAATCGCACTTACTAAGCCCATGCGCTTATCTCAATGCATATAAAAATAAAGACAATAACCTTATACTTCATATACCCGATTGAACACATCTTACATTCAACCGAATATACGTTAATCGGCGCGGCAAAGCATCATGGTAAAGGATTTTAACCTTTTCAATTAGAGGACATTTCATCGCACTTACTAAGCCCATGCGCTCGATCACATCATGCACACCAAAATAAAGACAATCATATCAAACTTGGTATGCCCGATTCAACATATCTTACATTCAACCGAACACACATCAACCGGCGCGGCAAAGCATTGTGGTAAAGGATTTTAACCCTCCAAATATGGGACCTTTAATCCGACTTACTAGGCCCATGCGCTCGATTGTATCATACATACAAAAGTAACATGCATAATAAATAAATGAATCAAAGCAACATAAAACAGAAGAATGTGCCGTTTACTCAAGTGGTACGTGTAGTTGTATCCCAAGTACAGATCATACTACCGTCCATTCGGAACCGGCTATGAAATTTATGTCCGGGTTTCCATCATATATACCACAAGAGGCGACACATTTTCCATTTCATTCAAGCCACAACATGCATCCACAAACGACTCTCATGCGAATAGAATTCAATAAACAATCAAAAAAACGAATATAAACTAATGAGAAAAGTGCCCTCAGGTCTAACCTTTTAAATCACCTCTCGGATGTACGGTACACGATCGTCGGAAGGGTGGATGCTCCGCAACTCTTCCGGTTCACTGGTTCACTGCTCTCGTTCGTTGTCTTACTGTTTTGAGTCGTCGTTCTCTGTCTTTTGCTGCTGCTTTTGACTCCGATTCGCTGCCGTTTTGCTACTGTTTTGCTGCTGTATTTTAGTTACTGTTTTTGGGATGTCTTGGCTACTGTTTTGGGTGTGATTTTTGGTGGTGTTATGGTGTGGTTCAGGGGCTGTTTTATGTGTGTTTTAGGGCTGCTGTATAGGCTGTTTTTCGGTGATACAAGGTTGCTGAATGAAGGTCTGGTTTTCGGTGATTAGGAAGGGGATCAAGAGAATTTTTGTGTCATTTCTTGAGTGTGTGTGAACTTCTAGGGTTTCTGTGTGTGTTGTGATTTTCGTGTGAGTTGTGTGTATATTATGTGTATGAGCTAGCCTCTCATGTCTTGGTTAGGGGTTGTTTATATAGAGAAAGGCTAGGGCTTTCACCTTGTCTCATAAGGAAGGGATTTGATTTGGTGTTGAGCAAGGAAATGATTAGATTGAGGGGGGACAAAATTGGTTTAGATTATGAAGTCAATATTTTTAATTTGTTATGATTGATTTTAATTAGGCATGACATCTTTTTAATTTAGTATGTGATTTTGTTTAGTTAGGAAGGAATCTTGTGTAATTGGTGGGTGAATATCTTAATTAAGGAATTAAAATATTTGATTGATTTTAATGTTTATTTTAATTTGGTATGTGTGTGGGACACAGAAACTGAGCGACGCCGTTCCTAGGCTCGCGGCCTAGTTGGGAAGGATTACATAACATGGAGTCGCCACCCAGTGTGAACCGGGACAAAGATTTAAGGCCGCACTCACCCCTCGCAAGGGAAGACCTCAAACCGTTGGGTTCGGAATGGTCCCTTGCTTATGTCACTTGTAATGAAAGGATTCATGTAATAATTTAACTAAGCTTAAGTAACACTTATTTCCAATAGTATCATGCTTCTAAATTCTCATATGCAAAATAAAACTTATGTGTACGCTTTTACATATATCTCATATTAAAATTGCATGCTTAACATATATCAAGATAGCAACGAACATACAAATTTACATATCACATTCAGGAAAACGCAAGCACACATATTGACCCTACAAGCACACATATGGGCACTTTTCCAAGCGGTACGTGGAATTGTAGCCCAAGTACAGACCGCACTACCGTCCATTCGGAATCGGCTACGGAATTTACGTCTGGGTTTCCATCCGATATACCGCAAGAAATAATACTCAAATGTTATCATGACATAAGCATACGAATTGTGACATATTTGCATAAGAAAGATCAACCAATAGGCAATTATGCATGAATATAATAAGACAGACTCAGTTCAGTGTGTGCACGTTCGTGTAGCGTTCGTAAACGCATTCGAACGGAAATGAAACAGAATGCTCACGTTCGAGTAGCGTTCGTAAACGCGTTCGAACGGAAATGAAACAGAATGCTCACGTTCGAGTAGCGTTCGTAAACGCGTTCGAACGGAGATGAGACAGAAAGCTCACGTTCGTATGGCATTTGTTAACGCGTTCGAACGGATACGAGACCTGACACATAATAAGGCAAAAACACATGCGCGTTCGAGTTGCGTTCGTGAACGCGTTCGAACGGAAACGGACCTGATGCATGAAATATGATGCAATACATAAACAGAAAATAAAATGGCGCGGTGAAGCACTGCCGTAAAGGTGACTTTTTGGGGCTCTTGATCTCTCAAAGAGAGGACATTTAGACCAACATGCTAAGCCCATGCGCGTCACATCACACATACAAGAATAGAACCAATCATATCAACCAAGTATGCCCGATTGAACACATCTTACATCCAATCCGAACACACATCAACCGGCGCGGCAAAGCATCGTGGTAAAGGGCTTTTAGCCCCTCCCCATAGGGGATCTCACAACACACTTACTAAGCCCATGCGCTCGATTGACTTATACATACGAAAATAAAGATAACAATATCAAACTAAGTATGCCCGATTGAACGTATCTCGCGTCCAACCGAACATACATCAACCGGCGCGGCGAAGTAGTGTCACGAAGGTGGCCTTTTCGGCTCTTTATCTCCTAAATGGAGGACCTTTGGACTAACTCACTAAGCCCATGCGCTTGGTTGAATCATGCATAACTAACGACATACATAATTTAAATGACGAGGAATAAATAAATGAAAGCAACACAAAACAAGAGATGTGCCGTTTACTCAAGTGGTACGTGGAGTTGTGGCCCGAGTACAGATCATATTACCGTCCATTCGGAATCGGCTATGAAATTTATGTCCGGGTTTCCATCCGATATACCGCGAGAGTTGACACATCTCTCATTCATCCAATACCCACAACATATTACATCTCATAATTCATGCATATTTATCTACTCAAAGACCACAACATGCATTCATAGACGACTCTCATGCGAATAGAATTCAATAAACAATGAATATAAACTAATGAAAATGTACCCTCAGGTCTAACCTTTTAAATCACCTCTCGGATGTATGGTACCCGATCGTCGGAAGGGTGGATGCTCCGCAACTCTCCCGGTTCACTGGTTCACTGTTCTCGTTCGTTGTCTTCACTGATTTGCTTGCGGCTCCAACTCCGTTCTGCTCCTATTTCCTCTTTATCTTTTGCTTACTGTTTTTGGGTGTCTTCTTCCTGTAGTTTTTATGTGTGTTGTGTATGAGTTAGAGACTAGCTAGCTAGGGTTGAGAAGGTTGGTGAAGGGTTCTTTTTTATAGGCAAAGGGTTAGGTTTGACAAGGAAAGGAATTTGATTTGGTTTGGTTAAGGGAAGTCAAGAGATTTGATTTGGTTTGGTTAAGGAAGTCAAAGATTGAGGGGGGACAAATCTTGGCTAGATAGGGAAGGTTGGATATTTGATTGGCTTGGATTAGGAATACAATATTTTAAGTTTGTGAATAATCTTATTAGATTGGGAATATAATTGGTTGATTGATTTTAATTAGGCATGATTATATTTTGATTTAGTGTGTGATTTGTTTAATTTAGGCATGATTTTAGTTTAAGTTGGTAATTGTTTATTTTATGTTTGGTATATGTTTTATTTAATCATTTAATTAATTTGATTATTATATTATTTAGTTAATGTTTTATTAATATTTATTTATTTAAATTGGGATGTGTTTTATGGGCTTTGGGGGGCTAATTGGGCTGGATGTGAGGCTAGCAGCAAAACCAGAATTACCGACACCGTTCGAACGCTTCTTCGAACGCGGCACGAACGCCCGCAATCCGTTTGACGTTCGAACGTAAACACGAACGTAGCACGAACGAAAACAGTGAACCTTGTTTATTCTGAATTTCCCCTTCCGACGTCCGTTTCCCGTGACCTCCGTGACTTAAAAGGTAGTGTCTCCAAAATGAGACTCATCATAGGGACTCATGTGTAAAAATGCAGTGCCTACAATGTGATTTTTAGATTTGTTTTGATTTCACCATCTGTTAAATATGTGTTTTAAGTGGGCTTGGGCGTGTGGGCCAAGGCTTGGGCGATTTGGGCTTAATGTGAGGCTAGCAGCAAAACCAGAATTACCGACACCGTTCGAACGCCTCCTCGAACACGGCACGAACGCCCGCAATCTGTTTGGAGTTCGAACGTATACACGAACGCAGCACGAACGAAAACAGTGAACCTTGTTTATTCTGAATTTCCCCTTCCGTTGTCCGTTTTCCGTGACCTCCGTGACTTAAAAGGTAGTGTCTCCAAATGAGACTCATCATAGGGACTTATCTGCAAAAATGCAGTGCCTACACTTGTACAATGTGTACCAAGGCATGACTTCTGCGAAGATTCTCTGGGAATCTCTCCAGAAGAAGTATAAAACCAAAGATGCCGGACAAAAGAAATTTATCGTGGGTAGGTTCCTGGACTACAAGATGGTAGATTCAAGGACGGTGATGTCTCAGTTGGGTGAACTGCAGCTGATCATTCATGAAATACTGGATGAGGGTATGCAATTATGTGAGATGTTTCAAGTTGCGGCCATAATTGAAAAGTTGCCTCCATCATGGAAGGACTTCAGGAGCTATCTGAAACACAAAAAGAAGCAGATGAGCCTTGAAGACCTTAGTGTTCGATTGAGAATCGATGAGGACAACAGAATGTCCGAGAATGTCAGCTACAAGATTATGGAGTCTAAGGCCAACATCATTGATGGTGTGAAGGGTAGCAAGAAAAGAAAGAACAGTGTAGATGATTCTTCGAACAATAAGTTCAAGGGGAAATGCTACAACTGTGGAAAGAGCGGTCATATGTCAAAGGACTGCAGAAACAAGAAGTCTCAGGACAAGGGCAAGAAAAAGAAAAATGAGGCACATGTCACTGAGAGTGAGCAGCTGACTGATGATATCTCAGAGATGGAACTATCAGCAGTGGTAACCGAAGCCAACATATAGACCCGGCCAAGGTTCCGAAATCGAACCGGAACCAAACCTGTTGGAACCGGACGGTTCCGGTTCCGATTCCGGAACCTAATTGGTTCGGTAAGGGTTCTCATCCTAACCGAACTGGTTGGAACCGCTGGAACCGAACGGTTCCAACCGGAACCGTACGGTTTCTGTTGGAACCGAAAGTAAAAAAAATAAAATAAAAAATTATTTACTTGGAACCGTAAGGTTCCACAAGTAAATCTCAATTATTATTATTAATAATAATGAGGTTTAAAATTGCAACCTTGAGCACAATAGTCAATTTTTAAGGAGGTTTAAAAATCTCATTTTTATAATCAACTTTTGGGTATTGACTTCTTTATATAAGCGATGTGGGACACAATAGCCAAGTAACAAATATCCAACATCGCTTATATGAAGAAAACATTATCCAAAAGTTGGCTATAAAAATGATTATATGTTAAAAGAATTTTATAAAAAATAATTCTATAAAAATGATGTGATAATTTGAAAAAAACATTACGATTATAGATTTTTTTTCTATTTTTTAAAATTTATTATCAAAAAAATAAAACCAAAAGGGGAACCGGAACCGAACCGAAATTAACCGGTTCGGTTCCGGTTCCACACTTGTGTAACCGGGAACCGGCCGGTTCGGTTCGGTTCCGAACCGCCGGCCGGGTCTACCAACATAGTTGGGAATCTGAGGGAATGGTGGGTAGACACTGGGGCTACTCGTCATATATGTGCTGAAAGCAAGATGTTTTCTATGTACCAGAAGGTCGATGGCGGCGATCATCTGACAATAGGAAACTCGTCCACCTCTTAGGTGGTTGGACAAGGCACAATGGTTCTGAAGATGACATCGGGAAATGAGCTAACATTGAGAAATGTACTGCACGTTTCGGATATTCGGAAGAACTTGGTCTCAGGTTCTCTTCTTAGTAAGGCTAGTTTTAAGCTAGTATTTGTTTCTGATAAGTTTGTAATGACAAAGAATGATATGTATGTAGGAAAATGTTACCTAACTGAGGGCATTTTCAAACTAAATGTAATGACTATTAATCGTGCGAATAATAAAGCTAGTACTTCTACTTATATTATAAAGTCACAAAATGTATGGCATTGGAGGTTATGACATGTTAATTATGATATCATGCGTAAATTAATTAACATGGACCTTATACCTAAAATTACAATTGATAACCAACATAAGTGTTAGGCATGCGTTGAAGCAAAAATGCATCGAACATCATTTCATTCTGTTAAATGCAGTTCTGAACCTTTAGAACTTGTACACACTGACATGTGTGACATGAACATTGTGCAAACAAGAGGCGGTAAAAAGTACTTTGTCACTTTTATCGATGACAGCACAAGATTCTGCTATGTGTACTTGCTGAGAAGCAAAGCAGAAGCTATTGAGAGCTTTGTACACTATAAGAGCGAAGTTGAAAATCAACTTGGCAAGAAAATCATAAGAATCATGAGTGATAGAAGTGGTGAATACGTTTCACCATTCGGTGAATATTGTTATGTGCACGGAATTATTCTCGAAACCACTGCTCTTTATTCTCCTCAACAGAACGGAATTGTGGAACGCAAAATCCGAACGATGAAGGAAATGATGAACGTCATGTTGACAAGTTCGGGACTACCCCATAACTTGTAGGGGGAAGTCTTGCTTTCCGCGAACTACGTTCTTAACAAGCTTCCTCACAGAAAGTTGGACAAGACACCATATGAGTTGTGGAAATGTTTCGTATCTTCCTACAAATACCTAAAAGTGTGGGGGTGTTTTGCCAAAGTAATGGTTCCTAAACCTAATAATGTTAGAATATGACCCAAAACTTTTGACTGTATATTCATTGGATATGCTCGCAACAGCAGTGCGTATCGATTCTTGCTACACAAGTCAGAGATTACTGACATCAATCCGAACATGATAATTGAGTCAAGGAATGCGATATTTTTTGAAGAGACGTTTCCTTGTAAGGAAAGACAACGCACAGAGTCTCTCAAATGATAGTTGATACTGTCAATGACAGTGATCAGGTTGACCAAGAATCAGATCAACGTGTAAATGCTGAGACAATCGAGCCTAGACGTAGCAAAAGAGCTAGAACGTCTTAGTCGTTTGGTCCCGATTTTCTGACATACTTGTTAGAAAATGAGCCTCAAAGTTATAAAGAAGCTATGGCTTCTCCAGAGTCACCTATTTGGAAAGAGGCTATTAACAATGAGATTGATTCAATCCTACAGAACCATACTTGGGAGTTGGTTTATCTTCCACCAGGTTGTAAGCCGCTAGGCTACAAATGGATATTAAAAAGGAAGATGAAAACGGATGGATCAATAGATAAGTACAAGGCGAGACTTGTCATAAAAGGTTATAGACAAAAGGAATGCCTTGATTACTTTGACACATATTCACCAGTGACTCGTATCACATCGATAAGAATGCTCATAGCCATAGCAGCTATATTTGGTCTTCAAATACATCAAATGGATGTAAAGACGACATTCTTGAATGGTGAATTGAATGAAGAAATTTACATTGAACAACCAGAATGGTTTAATGTTCCTGTACAAGAACAGAAGGTGTGCAAACTTGTAAAATCCTTGTACGGATTAAAAAAAAGCACATAAACAATGGCATGAGAAATTTGACAAAGAAATGTTGTCAAGTGGGTTCAAAACCAATGAGTGTGATAAGTGTGTGTACACCAAATCAACTCAAAAATGATATGTCATTGTGTGTCTCTATGTAGACGATATGCTGATAATTGGTAGTAATCATGAAATGATTCAGTCTACCAAAACTGTGTTATCCAGCAGATTTGATATGAAAGATTTGGGAGTAGCTGATGTGATCTTAGGAATTAAGATTTCCAAGACATCAGACGGATATATATTATCTCAGACTCATTATATTGAGAAAATACTTGATAAATATATCAAAAGGAATCTAAATGTGGCTAGAACCCCAGTAGACCCAAATCTCCATCTATCAAAAAATAATGGCTCAAGCGTATCACAATTATAGTATTCGAGAATCATCGGAAGTCTGATGTATCTCACGAATTGCACACGACCTGATATCGCTCAAGCTGTGAACCGGCTTAGCAGATATACGAGCAATCCATGACATAACCACTTGAAAGTCATAGTAAGAGTTTTGAGGTATCTGAGAGAAACTTCAAAATATGGGCTATATTACGAGAGATATCATGTTGTACTAGAAGGATACAGCGATGCTAACTGGATATCTGATACGGTGGATTCCAAATCTACGAGTGGATTTGTTTTCACACTTGGTAATGCAGCCGTGTCATGGAAATCCTCGAGGCAAACATGTATTGCCCGATCTACTATAGAATCAGAGTTCATAGCATTAGACAAAACAGCGGAAGAAGCAGAATGACTTAAAAACTTCCTGGAGGATATTCCTAGTTGGCCCAAACCGGTGCCAGCGATTAGCATACATTGTGATAGCCAATCGGTAATTAGGAGAGCCCAAAATACAATGTATAATGGTAAGTCTCGACACATACATCGGGGACATAATATCATACGTCAACTGCTCTCAAATGGCATAATAACTATCGATTATGTCAAGTCGAAGGAAAACCTAGCGGATCCACTAACTAAAGGTTTATCTCGAGAGCAAGTTGAGAAGTCATCCAGGGGAATTGGCTTGAAGCCTATAATCTAAGAATTGTCACTGTGGAAACCCAACCTAACTGATTGGAGATCCCAATATCTAGGTTCAAAAGGGACAACAGAAACTTTGTGCAATTCAAAACAAGCACTGAAGAGTTTTGTACTCTTTCTCATTCCGATAATGACGCTGAGTGCTGTCTGTCATTGGTTAGGATAAGCTAAGGCTTTTAATGATCACTATATTAGGAGATGAGTCCTAATGGGGGTAAAGACAGATTACATCTTCATAGTAGATCACATATTTCAAATAAGAAGTGGGGTCGCTTCCATGGGAACCTCTAAAGGCGGGTTACCCTAAAGTGCTTGATGAATCTGGGACCGTTGTTCAGGGCCGAAATGAACACAACCGGTAGAATGGGAAAATGGTCGAATTAAAGCTGTGTGTTGGCAATTGTCTTGGTTTACACCAACGGCAGAACAGTTCAAGACTATGGGTCACTGGTTTGCCAAGTAAATCCGATTGTCACTCACTAGGAAAGGTTCAGGGCGAAAGCTACCTATTTCGATGCAGCTTTAGTTCATGGTAACTCTCTCAAGTGTCTCCATGAATATTTGAAGAATTGTGGGAATTGTTGGAAATTCTTCTAAAATATTCATTAAGGGTAAATCTATCATTTTGTTGGATTGGGTGCTTGTGAGGGGTACAGCCCTTTAAAGGGTTGCACCCACCCCAAAGGGTGCCCTATTGGCACCCTTTCATGCCTTATAAAAGAGGCAATATATCTAAATACATAAGTACATAAAAGTAATCAGAATTTACAAAAAGGAGACATTTGTTTTGTTTATTTGTTTTGAGAGAGAGAGTTCCACCATTGATCTCAGTTTCAAACACTTGTCAAAGAGTGCGCTTTGGACAAGAAGGAACCAAGTTATCATGGGAGAACATTGGCCAATTGCGAATCTGTAAAGCACCTGTGACGGAGCCAATAAGTTCTTAAGGACAGAGAATTATCTCGACTTGGATTCGTAAGGTTTTTTTTAACTATCAAGTTTTTTAAGGTTTCTAGGGTTTATGCATGTTAGATCCAATTTTTCTGGTTTGATTTGGTTGTGTGCATGTTATTTGATGTTTAATGACACTTAATATACAACAGTAACAACTATATTTGAAGTCCTCCATTGATTAAGCACTATGCTCTGGCTTGGGGGGTCGGAGTTTTGTGATGGAAAATGGCCGAGTCTTCATGATGAGGTAGATCGCGTCATCTGTAAAAGCTTGATCGGATTTAGCGCTGCCTTGTACCATCCATCATCGCCAGCTTACGCTTTGGCGATGTAGCACCATTTAGCTAGTCCTGACTGTGAACAGTAGCATAATCAAATGATAGGGGAGGCCATGAGATATGAAGAAACTTGGCAGGACTATGATAAGGGAAAATCTCGACAAATGTGTATGTATGTCGTATGAAGCTGGATCATGAGGGTTGTTTGGTTCCCCCAGAAAATAATTTCTTATATTCTGGTTTAGCCAGGCATGAGTGTACGTAGGCTGGTGGGGGCTTGGACAACTGGGCCTGTTTCATTGGGGCTAATGGATTAATCTTGTTTGCCTCTGGGCCGGGTACAAGGCTTGTTTAAGGATGGAGTTGGGTGACCGGCTACAAGGCTTGGTGTATGGCCTAAAGGTCCTTGCGCGTGCGTTGGGCTTCAAGAATTGGGCCAAATGCGTGTAATTTGCTTGATAAGGCCGAACTGCACGCGGGCTATAATGGCAGTAGGCCACGTGGGCTCCGTGTACATGGGCTGTCTTATACAAGGCTTGGCGTGTGGGCTGAAGCTCCATTGCTCGTGGGCTGTAAGACTTGCATACAAGGCCTGTGAATTGCTCACGCGGGCCTGAAGTGAAGTCTGCCAGACTGCGTGAAAGAGGGTTATACTTATACGTGTGGATTGGCCCAAAATGCACGTGGGCTATTTTCTTGCTCTGATTGGGCTGAATAATTTAGCTGCATCGGTGCTCTGGTGGAACTTTCACGTGGATCTAGCTTTTCTGGGCTTGCTTGTCAGTTGGGCCATGAGGCTTGGATTGCATGTGGAGTGCAACATTTTATGGGCTGCTTTGATAACTTAGGCCCACTTGTTGGTGGCATTACTCCTTGCCACAAACAATGTGGGACTAGTTTCTTTGTTCTGTGGCTACGGGCAGTTATTTGGGCTGGTTCTTTTTTTTTTTTTTTAGAATTGGCGTGAGGTGGCTCTTGGTTATGGGCCAGATTGTAGATGCAAGAAGACCGGTGTAGCTCTGTCATGGGCTGCATTGGGCTGATGAGTGGGCTGCTTGAGGGGCCGATTGTTTGGGGCTTATGCCTCAATCACACATGGGTTTCAAGTGTTCGGTTGTGTGTTCTCCTTGAGCTTTATTTTCATAGGGGATCCCAACATCACATTCCTAGGGATGGCTTTGCCGATTGTTTGGCATGATGAACTTTAGGCTTTTATCTGCTTTATGTAGCTTTTGTATCTTGGGCCATGTATTCGGCTTTATTGAACATTGTTTCTTTGTTGTGCTTTTAGCACTTTCATGAGGGATACCCCTGGTACAATTGTACAAAAACACCTTTTTGAAATATACTTATAACTTTTTCCAAAAAAAAAAAAAACTTTTTCCAACAAAGTTTGGGATATTATTGGTATCGATTTACTTGCAGCTGTCAGACTTTTCTTTCACTTAGGTACCTTGCCTAGATGTGTTAATGCTACTCGCATTGCTATTGTCCCAAAAATAGAGTTCCCAAAGACTCTTAGTGATTACAAGCCTATTTCGTGTTGCAATGTTCTATACAAATGCATCTCAAAGGTGATTGTAAATAGATTAAAAAAGTGATGGATGATATAATCAGCCTGCTCAGTCGGCTTTTGTTTATGGTCGCCAAATTGTGGATAACATACTTCTATCACAAGAGCTCATGCGGAATTACCACTTGGATGACCCTCCACGAGTTGCTTTAAAGGTGGATATTCGGAAAGCTTTTGACACAGTCAGTTGGGATTTTATTATGGCAGGTATAAGGGCAGTGGGAATTCCTTCTCAAATGGTAAAAATGGATTAAAGTTTGCCTATCTTATCATTATTTTTCGGTTTGTTTGAATGGAGAAATGTTTGGGTTTTTTAAAGTTTCTAGAAGGGTAAGACAAGAGATCATTTGTCTCTTACCTCTTTGTTCTTGCAATGGAAGGGCTCCAAGACATCCTTACAAAGCTGACTGGTGAGAAGTTTCAAGCATCATAGGCGCTGTGAAAAAAAGAGACTCACTCACCTCTGCTTTGCTGATGATTTGTTGATGTTTTGTAAAGGGGATGAAGCTTCTTTGGGGATCTACAAGGAAGCATTATCTATTTTTTCTCATGTCTCGGGACTGTCGCCAAATCACTCAAAGAGCATAATTTTTGTTTCCAAAATGGCAGAGGATAAAACTCTTTGTTTGCAACAGATTATTGGGTTTCGGAAGGGGGAATTACCTATAACATACTTAGGGGTTCCTCTTTTGACCACTCGGCTTAAGCATCAAGATTGCCAAGGTCTCCTTGAAAGAATCCTTTCCCGTATTCAGCATTGGACCTCCTCTGCGCTTTCATATGCAGGGAGGCTTCAATTGATTAAATCGGTTCTATTCTCTATTCAGGTGTATTGGAGTAGTATGTTCTTCCTCCTGCAGAGTGCAGGCTGTGGTTCATAAGATAGAATGGATGATGTCGGTTTTTTTTTTCTGGAAATGTTCAATTACGGCCGCCTCTGCTAAAGTGGCTTGGGTCTCACTTTGTTATCCAAAGTCTGAGGGAGGTTTGGGGATTAAGAAGATCAAAGATTGGAACAAAGCGGCTGTCCTGAAACATATCTGGTGACTCATTACATATCAGTCTTCAATCTGGTCTCGTTGGGTCTATGATTATATTCTTAAGGGGCGCTCCTTCTCGCAAATAACACCCACTTCTGGTTCTTCTTGGATTTGGCAAAATTTTTTGAAAAGCAGTGAATGGTGCAAAGGTTTGTTCCAAGCCCGCATAAGGGATGGCTTGTCTGTATTTATGTGGCGTGATTATTGGCTACCATTAGGCCCAATTTGTGATGGCTTTAGTTTCAGAATGTTAAGTGGTACAAGTCTGCCCCCAGATTCAAAAGTTGCAGATATAATTAGAAACGGGGGCTGGCAATTCCCTGATAGTTTTCCGGATTTACCGAAGATTTGAGACTCAATTAATTTTGTTCATAAAGTTGATAAACCAGACAATTATGTGTGGATGGGGAACACTTCTGGCAAGTTTTCAATTGAAAATGCTTGGGATATTTTGAGATATAGAAGAAGCTCTGCCACCGTTCACCATTTGCTATGGTTTAGGGGTTTATGTGTTAGGGTTTACGGTTTAGGGGTTATGGGTTAGAGGTATAGGGTTTAGGGTTTAGGGTCTTTTAGGGTTTAGGAGTTGGGCCTGCCATTTGGGCCGTGCTGTCACGCACGTCTTTTAATAGGCACGTGATGGGTTTTGGACTAACTATATGGGCCCGTTTTACTTCAATTTCTGGCATGGCTTGGGATGTTTCCAGAATTGGCTAGAGTACAAGTTTGGGCCGAGCAAAGATTTTGTGATTTCCAATATTTCCGGCACATGTTACTTAAAATGTGGATGTGGCCTAATTGATTAGTTTTGGGCCTCTTTCTCAATTTAGAGACCAAGTTCAAGTTCCAAACTTGCCATGGTTTTGGTTTTTTTCTTCAAACTAAGCTGATAGGTTTTGGAATAGTAAGCAAGCTTGCCTCATTTCTCTGCTTTGGATCTCTATCTCTTGCACGGTATCTCGCTTTCCCCGTCATCGTCAATTTCATTGGGTGATGTAGCAGTCTTGGTTTTAGTTATGTCTTGAACAATAGCGTAGAAATACGAAGAAACAATACTGGACTACTCAGGGCAAAATCTCGTTCAGTGAAGTTTGGATGTGGTATGGATGGGGGATGGTGTCTGAGTTCAAGAAGATAATGCCCATTCGATGGTCTTATTAGCCCAGTGGTTAACTACTGTCATCAGATTATCTCTTTAAGCGATGTAGCATCCCCTTAGTATTTTCTGGCCGTGAACAGTAGCATATTCAATGGATGTGGGAGCCATAGAATATAAAGAAACATGGCAGAACTGAAAAAAGGGATAAATCTTGTTTTATTTAGAGGTCTGATGTGGGAATGGATCACGATGGCGTATGACTCTTCAGGAGGTTATATCTTAATTTCATTTAGCAGTGAGGGGTTGCGGTTTACGTTTTATGGTTTTGTTGCTTGTTTGGGAAAGTTTAATGATATGGGATGGTGTGCGTGGGCCTGGGTGCTGCAAGGGATTTTCTTGGTAGGTGGGCGCTGCTTTCACTGGGGCGCTTTGGGCCTGCTTTCGTATGCCTGAATCATTTCCCATTTTGGGAATGGGTTGGGGTGGAAGTTAGGTGGTTTTGGACTGATGAGTGGGCTTACTGGCTGGCCATTCTACCACTAGCAGAAACTGTGCTCTCTCTTGAACGATTCGCGAAGCATGCACCGGTTCTTGGACGATGTAGCAACTCAATTTAGTATCAGATATGAACAGTATCGTATTGAGAGATACGAAGAAACATGTCCAGACTTTATGGGTAAAATCTCGTCAGGGTGTCAGGTGTATGTCTTTAGTCTTGATTGGGGGTTGAGTTCAAGATGATAATATTTTTTTGTAGGGACCTTGTGCGAATCTTGATCTAGTGGGTGTCATGGCCACTTGGATCTATAGGTGGAGTTGGATGGCTGCTGTAGCAACTCTATTTGAAGTCCTCCACTTTTCAAACACTCTACTCTGGCTATGAGAGGGCTGGAATTTTGTGGTGGAAATGGTTGGGTCTTCATAATGAGGTAGATCGCGTCATCTGTAAAGCTTTAACCGGATTTGAGCGTTGCCTTTCCACCTTTCATCGTCAACTTACGCATTGGCGATGTAGCATCATTTTGCTAGTCCTGACTGTGAACAGTAGCATGTTCTAATGGAAGGGGCAACCATGAGATATGAAGAAACATGGCATGACTATGACAAGGGAAAAATCTCGACCATATGTGTTTGTTTGACGCTTGAGGCTGGATCTTGAGGATTATTTGGTTCTCCTCGAAAATTTTCTTATATTCTGGTTTGGTGGTTAGGACCATATGCTTTCTCATGGTGGGCATTTTGCTCATGAGCTTTGGTGCATGAGCTGTTGAACCATGCATGAGTATTCGTTTCTTAGGATGGGCTCTTTTGAAGCACTTGTTTGAGTGGACTTGCTTTTGGGCCTACTTTTGCAATTACAAGAATTGATGTCCAATTGGGCTGAATTCTAGTGCCTCGGGTTTGGGCCTATTGGGGGTGTTGCGGTCTTCATTCTCTTGGACTGGATCGGGCTGTGATTGGCCGTGTATTTGGCCCAAATGAGGCTATGTCGTGGGGTGCAATTTCAATTTGGGCTGGAGAGGGCTGATTGCTAGGTTGCTTCTTAAGGCTAATGAGGTCGAGACTGTTGCACATGGGCTGAAAGTTTCCGGCGCTGGGTTTTGTCTCTGCTTGGGCTTTTAGAATTTGTTTTGGGCTGATGGTTTAAGTTCATTCGGCTATTTGGTGTGCTGGATGTGGGCTGGCTACTTGATTTTCATAAACACGTGGGCTGAACTTCACTATTGCAGTTTTCTTGGCCCTATTTCTACTTCCGATTAGTTGAGGGAGGGGTCTTGGAGTGGTGATGAGCAGTAGTAGGCCCCTATGGGAGACCGAAGTAGCAATCTGTTCCTAATTGTGCCCGAGGAAAGTAGCGCATATTGGGGTAGGGAGGGCCCTATGTGTGAAGAAACCTCGGGACTCTAATAGGATGGGTAAAATCACGACTTTCTTATAGACAGTTTCTATTGCCATTGACACACTTGGCTACTGTCAGCCCGAGTCAAAGGGCCGTTTTCGGGTATGGTGACGATGTAGCAACTTCGTGCTGATACAACCTATGAACAGTAGTGTGTAGTACTGGTAGGAGGGTCGGGAAGTACGAAGAAATCATAGGTTTGTCTAGTGGGGTAAAATCTCGTCATATACTTGGGATTGGCGCTGAAGATTTCGAGAAGACACGAACTCTGCTAATTTTGAGTGGCAAAATAAGGCTTAGACTCTGCAGTAGGGATCTGCCACATGTTCTGCAGTGGATTTGGCTTGGGCTGAATTTACTTGGGTTAGGCGCTGGGCTGTTATACCGGTGGGCGGCGTCTTTGAAAGTCCATGTTTTGGACTAATGTTACTGGATTAGGCTACTTCATGGGCTCATTGGGGTAGTTTGCATGAGTGACATTCTCATGATACTTTGGGCTTGTTTTTTATGTGTATAGCCTGGTTAATTGGGCTGTTTTGCCCTTGTTCCTGATCTTCGCGTGAATCAGGGCTGTGCTCGTGGCTTTGCGTATTAAGCTACATGGGCTCGCACTCCTTAGCGTTTTGAGTGGGCTGGATTGTTGGGCTGACGTGAGTTGGGATTCATTTCACGCAATAAGAGTTGGATGGAGTGATGGACTAGCGTGGGCTTATGCGCTCATTGGGCTTCGCTAAGCTGGCACTGGTGGGCCGGGAGACCATGAACTGTCTGATTGTTTTACCGTGGATGACTCTTGGTGATGGGCCATCTAAATTTGCATTTGGGTTAATTAGGCCGACTGTGGGGAACTGTTGAAGCTTTCAGCGTTGTCTGCATTTGGGTTAATTTGGCCGAAGTGGGTTTCCTTTGGGTTTTGCTTGCAATCTTTTTGGCGGTTTGTTTCCGTTTTGGGCCTTTTAGGCATTGTTTTTGCTTGATTGTAATTTCTGCTTTCTTGGGCCGTGTATTCTGGCCATGTTTGAATTTTAGGCACCTTGTTGCTTTGTGCGCTTTAAAGTTTAAGGTTTAGGGTTTATGGTCCATAACTCTATCTGGACTCGATGGGTCCAGGACCACATTCTCAAAGGCCGCTCCTTTTGGTCTTTGACCCCTACTTCTGGGTCGTCTTGGGTCTGGCGGAAAATTCTTCGTAGTAGAGATTGGTGCCGAGGAATGTTTCAAAGTCGTATTGGGGATGGGTTATCGGTTTTCTTGTGGAGAGATTACTGGCTCCCTAATATTTTCTCGAATCTCTGAATTGCATGAGGAACGTGCAATGGCAGCCTGTCACTGACATTTTCATGTTCTTCAGCTTATTTCGGCCTTGGAGGGATGCTTCTTCTCTCCTTCGCGTGATTGGGCTGCTACCACCTTATGGGCATTTTCTAGATCTGGGCTGGCTTTTCAAGGTCTGCGCATCTTTTCTTTGGTGGAGCTAGTCGTGGGCTTATTTGTTTTGAAGATTTGGGCTCATTATATTTGGGCTCAAGGTTTTCTAACTCTTCACGTGGCATCCTTTAAGTGTCTGTGTCATAGTCTTGCAGCTGCAAGCGTGGGCTGGTAATTTGGCAGCATGGTGAGTGTGTACTGATGGGCTTTTGGGCCTTTATGGACTGCAAGCCTTTTGTTTGGCATGAGTGGGATTTTTGTGGGCCTTGTCTTGCTCGAGTGAGCTAGCCGTTTTTGGCGCATGCGTGTATGGCAGGGAGACTTCACGTGGTCGCGTATGGAATCTTGTTGCTGGATTCTTGGGCCTTGGCGTGTGGGCTTTGGCGCATAACATGCAAGCTTAGAAAATGCATGGGCCTTGTAATCTTGCATGCGTGCATTACGTGTAGCATGTTAGAAGCTTTGTATGCCCTTTGGGCTTTTCTTTAATTAAGGGCATGCATGCCCATAAATAATTGAGGCCTGCGTGCCACTTGTGCCATATAGGCTATGTTTATAATTTTGGTTCTTAACCATAATCTCATTTTGTTGATCTGTTTGCGAGCTTGTCTGGGGCGTATTTTCTTGGATCATTTTTAGACGGCGTCACCTGGTAAAACCGTGCACGGCAGAATGGCGAGCAAGCTGCTATGGTTTCTTGCAGGAGGAAGATGGCATGGTTTTTTTCGTGCACACGTGGCAGACAAATTGTCTTGGACAGTGAACTTACCATGACTCACGTGACTCGTCCTATTGCGTGAGTGGGTTTTCTTTTCCTGTCATTTGTGTGGTAGCTTTCAGTTGGCAGTAGTGCTTCTGAAGTGGCAGGACCTATGCGAAAAGTGGGGGTAGCTCCTTTCATTACGTGGCTCAACTTGCTACCCAGAATCGGCTTTTCTACTTGATTGGCGAGTGGGCCATTTCTTTCTTTATTGGCGAGTGGGCCATTTGGATATTATTTCTTTGTGTGTTGTAGGGGCACGCGTTTTGTTTCATTGGGACGTGGCAGTCTGCTTTGCTGCATGAAGGGGCGATTTAAATTTTAATTGGGCTATAAAGTGGGCTGCTGGATTGTGGGCCTTATGCTCGGTTTGGTCTGCGCATGGGGGCTGGTTTCACGTGAGGTTCCAATTTGGGGCTTTGCAAGCCGTGGCAAGTACGAGCTCCTTCACGTGGCGGCAAGTAGTCTGGGCAGTGAAGGGACGTGGCAGTCTTTGGTTTTGCATGGTTTTTTGCTTCCATTATGGGCCTATTTCAACAAGGCTTGAAACTTGATTTTGGGTATTATGAGCTTTCTTTTCGTCATGCGTGTGGTTGCGGTTCGTGGCCTCATTTGGTTCGTGGTTGCGCGTGTTAAAGTGGGCTTCGGTTCGAGGCCTTATTATTATTTTAGCATACAAGCTTGCTTCGGTTCGTGGCCTTGTCCATGCTTGGTAACTTATTGGCAGTGAGCTAAAATTAAATTATTGGAGAAAGCCGTGCTTGGTAACTTTCAAATTGGCAAGAGGGCCATTTTTTAAAAATTGGAAAGTGGGCCATTAAATATTATAATGGGCTTAAAGTGGACTACGGTTCAATTCACATGATTTTCCAACTATCTCTCTTAGGCTCTTCAGATGCGTTGAAAAGGCTGGGTAATATGTGGCCTTTGAGTGCATCATGGCCTGCGTTTTCGAACGTGGGTTTTTATTTTGGGCTAAAATACCAATTTATTTACTTTTGTATTTTTATTAATTATTTATGCACTGGTTGAGCTTATTTTGTTTTTCTTATCCAGAGCCTGCGTGCTTCTTTATCTAAGGCCTGCGTGCTTTTCTAGCCAAATGGGCTATGTTTTATTATCAATTATAATTGATGACTGTTGTAGGCTTTATGCCATTACCTGGGATATGCCCAGCAGTTTTTGTAATTTTTTACAATTTGGAATATACTACTTAACTTTTCCAAAAAAAAAAGTTTAGGGTTTTGAGGTTTAGGGTTTAGGGTTTTGGGTTTTAGGGTTTGGGGTTTGGGGTTTAGGGTTTTTCGGTTTGGGGTTTAGGGTTTTTTGAGTTTAGGGTTTAGGGTTTTTAGGGTTTGGGGTTTTTAGGGTTTATGGTTTTTAGGGTTTTCAGGGTTCATAGTTTAGGGTTTTTTAGGGTTTTCTAGGGTTTAGGGTTTAGGGTTTAGGGTTTAGGTTTTAGGGTTTAGGGTTTAGGGGGAGTTCATTTGGTCAATTTTTTCCTCTCTCTACATTTTCTCTCTCCTCAAATTCTCTCAACTCCATTTTGGGAATTACTTCCAATTCATGCCATTGTTGTGTGATCCTCGGATTGCCGAGTCAACAAAGTGTGTGATTGGTGATTAATTTCTTTTTTGCAGTATTATTTCATCCATTTTCTTCCTAGATTTCGCGATTTGCATATCTTGGGGAATTTGAGTTGAGGTTTGAAGAAGGAGAGAGGAAGGTTGACGAGCTCCCCCCGCCAATTGCTATAATTCATCATGCTTCTTACCGAGCACATGGTGGATTTGCGTGATCAATGAAGCTGGTCAGTTTTGACTGATTTTCGTGGTTTTGAAGATCAGATTTTGAGTTTGGGCTGCGTTGACTTGCTTTGACCATCACCCATCTTCATGCTGTTCTTCCGAATTTTCACGGTTTGATCTTTTGTTTGGTGAAATCTTGGAAATTTGCTGTTTGTCACGTGAGGCAACCTGTCACGTGCATATGAACCTGGACGCATTTTCTGCCGGATTCAGTGCTGTTTTGCTCCTCGCTGACCAGTTCTTTTCCAGATTTGGTAATCCTGTTGGATGAGCAAATTGATCTTTGCGATTGAAATGAATCTTCTTGGGGTCTCATCGTAACCAGATTTGGTTTCGATAAACAAATTTGGACGGTTTTGGCGATCAATTTCAGGATTTGGGGAATTTGATCTGGTGTGTTCTTCACAATCTTCATCAGGTTCTTCGTAATTCCTGGGTTTGATCTTGTTTCTGAGTTAACTCAGTGAAAATTTTTGTTTGAGGCCTGTTGATTTGATTTTCATGGGCTGGAATTTTGGTCTGAGCTTCGGTCTTCATTGGCTGGAAGTTGGGCCGAACGTGGGCCTGTTTGGGCTGACTTGAACCCAATTCTGTGCCTATTGCTGGGCCGATTAGGCCTGCTGTGGATTGCACGTGCATTTTAAAATGCACGTGAGGAATTCTTGTCTTTCAATTGACTATGTTTGTGTTCTTTCTTTGCGGTTTGGGCCAAATCTTGGGCCTGATTCGTCTGGAGTTTGAATCTTGGGTTTGTCACGTGATGGGCTATCTTGGTCTCGGAAAATGGACGTGTCTCATTGGGCTTGTTGACATGTTTCAAAGTGTTTGAATTTCAACGTGATTTATCACGCACTTGAGGAAATTTGCTGTGGCTACTCAATGCTGGGCCATTTGGGCCGTGTTTCTTGGGAAGTTTGGGATGGGTTTGAAGCTTCGGTTTCTCTCTTAGCGTGGGAAGCTCTGCAAGCTGAACCAAGAGGGATTTTGGATGGGGCTTTGCTCCCTTCTTGAAAGCAATTTAGGCAAATCACTCCATTGTTAGGTGAATTTGGAATCTGTATTCTTGCACCATCTCGGCTCCGTGGGGAAAGTAGGGGTCTGATGCTTAAGTTTCTGTCTGGAAGGGAAGATTGGCAGCTGTAGCACCTCTTTCCGAAGCTCTCCGTTGAACAGTAGCACTTTGATTAGTGAAGAAATCTTTGGAGTTGGTTAGTAGGAGAGGCAGATCGCGTCATCAGCACTTTCCGGTTAAGCGTCTTGAGCATCGCAAAAGCCTTGTACTTCCGCCAATACCAGCCTCAATTGGGCGATGTAGCAGCCCTTTATTAGCCAAGCCGTGAGCAGTAGCGTACGAGATACGAAGAAACATGGCTGGACTATGTTGGGTAAAATCACGTCTCATTTGTTCGCTTGGTGTTGATTTGACTGAGTTGAGTGGCTGTGCAGAATGCAAGAAGGTTATGACTCATTGGAGGTCAATTTGCATACTAGCCAGCCCTCCATCATTGTCTTACGCCGTGGCGATGTAGCATCATTGGAAAAAACCTAGCTGTGAACAGTAACATAATCATATGGATGGCCACCATGTGATGTGAAGAAACATAGTAGGATTATATTTAGGGAAAAATCTCGTTCATGTGTATTGGCTTGATGTTTGAGCATGGCTATATAGGTGTCTTGTTCTTCAGGAGGTTGTGCCTTATAGTTTGATCCCCTAGCATGGTGGGTAGTGAGCTTCTGTGATTTGGACTTCTCCATGGCAGCTTTCTTGGCCTCATTCTACCCCACTGTTACCAGACTTGCTGGGGGGAGTGATGTCTTGGAGCCGTGATCAGTAGTAAGAGACTCTTATGGGAAAACGGTGTAGCAATCTGTTCCTAATTGTTCCTGAGGACAGTAGCACACATTGGGGTAGAGAGGACCTTAATGTGTGAAGAAACTTTGGGACTCTAATAGGATGGGTAAAATCACGACTTTCTCATAGGTTTGTTTTTTATGAACATCGACATTCTGGCTAGCCGATTTCAGGAGTGGTGGTGATGTAAATTTCACACTGGCAATTCCTATGAGCAGTAGCGTATTGTTCTGGTAGGGGAGCCAGAAAGTACGAAGAAATTGTAGGATTGTCTAGTGGGGTAAAATCTCGTCATATTTTTGAGATTCGCTCTCTTCGAATGTGCTAAGGCTTCGAGATGACATAGACTCTACTAGTTTGGATGGCAGGGGCAAAAATAGTGCTTGGGGGCTGCTGTGTGACCCTTTCACTTGCTCATATAAGAGAGGCTTTCACTCTTGGATTTTGAGGTTCTGGTTGAGTATGTTATAAAACTCGTGGGTGTTTCTTTTGAAAATCTGCGTGTATATGGTTGGCAGAGGAGTTCCAGGCGATGCGGGACTCATGTAAGGTTCTTTCAGACAACTTGTTTGTTTGAATTTTGGAACTTGTGGTGTGGAAGAGATTCCCAGTCGATGTGGGACTTGTGAGCAATTGGTTCCTTTGTTCCTAGGCGATGTGGGACTCCAGGACCATTTAGGGGTTGTTTGTCAATTGGGCTCATGATAATATTGTGGGCCGGTCAATATTGCCGGCTTCCTGGACTGCTACAATTGCAGTCTGTTTTGGTTGAGGAGAACTCATGTGGTCTGTAAGCATTGGACGGATCTGCTTCGGCCATTGTTGGGCGGTTTTGCAAGATTGGGCTTTGTTTGGCTCTTTTGGGCGACTGGACCTGACGTGGGCTGTTATTTTGATTAATTTTTGTGGGTTGGAATTTGTGGGAGCGTGCACGTGGGCTGTGTGGAATTCATGAGTTGAAAATTTGTGTTTTGTGGCCTGCTTTACCGTAAGCCCACAATCCACTGCTTATTACTTCTGGGCTAGCTGCGGCTGGCATGTGCGTGGGCTGGCCTCTGCTGGCTGACTGTTATGAAGCACATGGACTCCTTTATGGTGGATGAGGCGTGGTGTGGCATGGGTAGGCACTTCGTGGCCATCTCGGCATATTGGACGTTAGATGAGCTGATGCTCGGTTGTTTCTACGCTGGGCTGGGCCGTTTGTTTAGAACACTTTTGTGGTTGTTTTTGGCGTTAGCAGTGGGCGGGTGTTTTTTGGCGTTAGCAGCGTGGCATGGTCTTTGGGCATGCAAGGCTTAGTAGGTGCCTTTGGTGAGCTTCACTATTGGGCCGGAAAATGACACAATGTGTCGTCATTGTAGAGCTTGATTGTGGGCTGTTTTATCGGCAGCTACAAGTCAAAGCGATACAAATGCTCTTGGGCTGAGCTTGATTGTGGACTAGGATCTGCGTTGCAACTGGGCTGCTTGTGGTGCATTCGCGCTCGTGGCTAGCGTGGTGCTTTTCCAGATTTTGCATGGCTTGTTATGCGAGCCTTTTTGTTTGGTATTATTAG
>SKCR01035877.1:0-61235 GCA_019454045.1 Zanthoxylum bungeanum
TATCATGAGCATCGGTCCACACCTAAAGAACAAGCGGAGGTCTAACCTTAAAAGGTTGGTGACGTGACTGTCATCAAAGTGTGGAGGATAACTCATATATCCACTGTGGTATCTCAAGTCTAAAGATCACTATGCTATTCGACTTGAGAAGATTCCTATTGACGTTGGTGTACCATATATTAGGAAATCTTCGATGAGTCGTTCAATGTTTATCGAATAAACACCTACATGTCTATACGAGTCTCCAAAGGCTCATGGTTCACTGGGATAAACCATCGGACTAAGTCTCGATATACGACATGTACTGGTCTTAACAGATTTTACTCACCGACCCGTGTTAGTAAATCTTGACAATGAACTTTATTTGAGAATATACAACTTATAGTGTCGCTTCCCAATGTCAATTACAACCTACGTTGTAACTACGCAATACGTTGTAAATTCTCGGGTCTTTGTCAAATATATATATATCACTAAACCAGATTTAGTTTTAATCAAATCAAATTAGATCGAACATATATATAAGAGACAAGAGGTGCTACCATCTATTATGTAATATTATGAAAATAAATTATTCGTATTCATGAACCGGTCATAAATACGATCCGAATTGACGCTTCGAGCACCAACCCTAACAGTTTTCTCCACCAAACTTATCATATTTCTCTCAATGAGCAACCAGCATTGTGATATTTCCATTAGTCATGTGTAACTGAAAATTAACATAAGATAAATCACACAAAGATCAACTTTACCATCATATTTAAGTGTTACACTAAAAATCTACTTGTTATTATATTGGATAATAGTACCAAATAATACAAGTCCTTGAATTTGTGACTAAAATTTCTTATGATAGGTGAATAAAGGAAAATTCCCAAAGGACGAGGGGGGTCTATTGTAACCACTTAAGTCTCTGCCCACTTAGGTTCTTGTCACATTGGTGACAGAATTTCCATAATCACTTTCTCAATAGGAAATCTTAGGCATTCAATTTTTAGTGTTACACTTTAATTCTCAAGTTCAAGTATAAAAATTGTATAAGGTATAAATCAATCAAGATTAGAAGGAATTACTTGTGTATAACTCAGACCTAGTCTTTGTGATATACTTTAAATTTTCAACCAAGTATACAACAAACAATCAATAAATAATTTTCAACTTTATCACATTATAGACTAGGTGTATGCTTGTGATAATTAAATACCCTAATATTAACTTAAATCTATACTACCAAGTTTACAAAAGATCAATATATGATTTTACTAAGTTAATATTACTTTATGTATATATTCTATATTACCAAATTTCATAGCTAAAGCTTATATATCATATGATAATTATCAAGTTAATATATATTTTATGAAATTAATAGATTTATCAAAGTCTATGTTATTATTCCAAATCTGAAAAAATTTCAGGTGTGACTTGCGTTAATGTCACGTTCGTTCAGCCGTTCGAACGAAACTTTCCAAAGAGTTCACGTTCGTGTAGCGTTTGATAACGTGTTCGAACAAACTTTTCCAGAGGACTTACGTTCGTGTAGCGTTTGATAAAGCATTCGAACAAAACTGTCTAGAGAACTTGCGTTCGAGTGGTGTTCGTCACCACATTCGAACGAAATTGCGGAATATAGGGTTTCTCCTTATGCGTTCGCCAGACGTTCAAACGCCCTTATGCAATTTTCATGCACATGACACATTTTCCAGGAAAAAGTACATCAAAACATGCAAAACAGAGTTAACAACACATATAAATTAATAAGTTCTTAAAATTGTTTGGCGAATGTGTTATTAATTAATTTAAACATGCTTCATACAATCAAATTTTTAATGTTATATCAATAAAACTTAAATATAGAGACTTAGAAAAACCTGAAAATTATGTGGAAGATGATGAATTAGAACCAAGTCGAGTTGCCTCTATCTTTAAGAACTTATTAGCCTCGCCTCAGTGCTCTACGGATTTCTTATAGCTAATATTCTCTCATGATAACTTGGTTGCTTCTTGTGTAAGGAGCACTCATTTCTTCAAGAACTTGAACTTGAAAATGGTAGAAACTCTCTCTAAACTTTAGACTCTTTAGAATGAATGTTTTTGGATGATTAAAAAAGGTGTCATTGGGTTTTAAGTCTTTCAAATTAACCTTTTATGATAAGTAAGAAAAGTTACCACGAGGATGTAAAGTACATTCACGAGCTGCAGTGCTGCGGCTACCACCTTTTTTTTTTGCCTTCAAGAAAAGCCTTCTTTGTAAAATTGCTAACAGCAATGTTACTAGCAAAAGGAAACAGTGATTGCATTTTGTTTGTCAGTGAAAAAAGCAACGCGTAGATATGTGACAAGAACATCTTGTCAGTAAGCAATGGGCCAAGGGTACTGTTTTGCAGAAAAACAAACAAACACAAAATCACGGGAACGCAATGTCTCTTGTCATATGACATATTTCTGTCTTTTTTGTACGTGCTAGCAAGAGATTGTAAAACTTAAATGGACCTTTAATTTTTTTCATATCACGAGCCTCCAGTTACCCATATCTCTCGTCTTTCATAATAACAAAAAGAAAACGCTTGCTCCACCACCAATTGTAAAAGATAGATAAAGAAAGGAGATAGGTGCCACCTTTGTATTGTTATTTGAAAGCAATATAGAATGCATATCTCTGAATTATCTGTTTTACAAAATCAAGAAGCTGAGTCTGATGAAGTCTTTCGCTTTGGCAAGTCTCTCCAGGTACGTTATGTTTCTAATTTTGACAAAATCTTGTAAACCATTTGCTGTTTTAAATAATTTTCATTGTTTCCAGGAGCTGAAAGACTTGCGCTCCCAGCTTCATTATGCTGCTGAATACTGTGAATCAACTTTCTTGAATGCCAAGGAGAAAAAAATGTAAGTTCCCATGTTGTCTAAGTTAAAGATATTTTTTAAACGAGAGTTTTATGTATTGGGTACTAGTCTTTTGATGCTTCAGTTTGAAATTTGTACAAAGAGTGACTGGACTTGTTGTGGTGAATGGATGGCAGTGTGGTGGAGAATACAAAAGAGTACATATGCAGGGCTTTAATCACTGTTGTTGATCATCTGGGAAATGTCTCAGCTAATCTTGATAACTCCATTCCTAATTCCACTGCATTTTCTGAGGCTGAGCTTCGAATCAACTCCCTTAAACAAGTCAGTATAGTTTATACTACTGCTGTCTATTTTGAGTTTTGATATGTGAAGGTGCTCAAATTATCATCCCATTATCAAGGACTTTTTATCCGCTTTGGGCTTTGATGGCTCTAGTAGACCTAGATGTGCGGTCCGACATGGCTCGCACGACTTTGTTCCTAAGTTCAATATGGGAGATCTCCCTGCTAAGTGTGAGACTTGAACCCGGTCACTTTGAGCGATATAGAAGTTGAGCGTAGATACGTGGTATCATCAGGTAGCCGGACACCTAAGTCCACCAGAGCCTTCCAGAAATCAAAGCGGACAATATAGTCACTGTGATGTTAACTTGGAACACTTTCATTATCTGCTAGTTTCCACAAATTTGTCTGAATTTCATTTAGCTTGGTGTTGTAATATGCAGAGGCTTCTCTCATGTGAGCTATATGCACACAAGCTTGCTCTGAACAGAGTAAGGTGGAATGCAGCCTTGCCAAGATATCACCGGCGTTATTTATCAGCACGTAATTCACAATAACCTCTTTGTTTATGTTCCATAAGATTAAAACTTTTCTTTTTTTTTTTTCACCTTTTAATGGGGTTTTTTTTTTTTTTTCCCCTCTTTTTGATCAGCAATTGAGGATGTTGCTGGACCAAATGAAAAGTCCAGATACCATGGACCTTCTGCATCAGCATGGTTAGTTTAGTTGCATCAGGATGTTTACAAGTGCTTCACATATCGAATTCCATAATCATGAAATTTTGGGTTCAATGCAGGGACTGTAAGTTTCCAAGTACAGCAAAAATCACAGATAAGCAAGAATTTGACACACAGGATGTGCCACTTTTCATGTACACATACCCTGACAAGTCATCTGCAACGAAGGTTCTACCCTTAAAAATTTCCGTCCACAAACGTGATCCTAATTTACAATTAGGTAATTTATGCTACTCTGGTTTTGATATCCAAAAACACACAGAAAGATAAGAATCATATATAGTGCACAAGACTTCCACTATAAATAGTATATAAGGAATTTCTCATATATGCAGCTTTATCCTTATTTTTTCATATAGAGATTGTTTCCAAAGTTCGAATTTGTGAACAAACGGATAATTTGACCATCGTGTTAGGTCAAACACACTGGAATAGTATAATTGGATGTGATATACCATTGTTCTAATATTGATTTTATTTGCTTGTAGTGGCTGTTCGAGATGGTGTCTCAATTCTGTCTAAAGATCCAAATCCTACTTTTCATTTCCAGGTGAGTTTTGTATTTATATGTGCATTGTACAATCTTTCAATAAGTATCTCCCATTTCTTACTTGCTGGCGATTTTCCTGCAGCTGGGTACTCAGAATCGTGGACGCAAGAGCTTAAACAGAAGATCATTTCAGAGTAGTGAAATCATGTCACTTATCCGGCGAATTAAAAGAACAAAATGAAAGTTTATGGCATTCCTGCCTTTGCCATTTGATCTAATCAATGGCTTTCTAGCTTTTATCAACAAAAATTTAGACTGGTTTTTCAATGGTGTACTGCTCATGTCACACCTCACAAATGTTGCTCATGATCATGTAACTACAATTTGAATTAGCTTTGTATGTTCTACAATATTTCTGCATATATGTATGTATTGGAATATGATCGTGATTTTACTACCGCACGTGTCACGACCTAAAATCGGGACCAATGACAACGAGGTAAATAAATAAAGTAAAATTATAACAAAACCAGTCAAATGGTCAAAAAGTCAGCAGAAAACGGTCAAAAACTCAAAACATGACTTGGTCAAAAGGGACCAAAATATAAAATTTTAAAACATGCCCAGGGGACTTTAAAACAAAATAAAATATAAAATCACATGAAAAATATCCAAAACATTCCTACATTTTAAATGTGAACACCTGTCATAAAATAGATAATTAAAATTTAAATAATGGTTCGACTATGCAATGCATCACCTAAATAACTCTACAGTCTGATAATCTCAAATACAAGTCAATTACCTCCACGAATGCACTAGCACCGCCAAAACGAAGAAAACTACAAAACACGATCCGAACATTCTCGAGTGTTAGCTACATAGTCGCAAGATGGATTTTGATGATGCAATACTATAAGACTTTGCGCGCGTTTGCGGACATTACAAAAATATATTGAAGCAAATGTGAAGAGCTAAATGTGCTACAAGATGATCAAGAGAGCAAAGATGATAAAGAGCCAAAAAGAGGATGAAAAAGCCAAAGCAAGAACTAAGCAAGATGAAAATCAAGATGATAATTAAGAGCTAAAAGTAATTATAAGTAAGTTTATTTAAATGTTTTAAAGCTCTTAGGAAATAGGAATCATACATTTTGCATCACTTACTTTTAAAAATGGTTTAGAACGCTTAAAGAATCATTTGCACTTTATTTACACCAAAATGAATTTCAATGCATAAGTGCATTGGAAAATGATTTTGAAACATCAGCAATCGGTTGGATTAAATTTTAAATGATATATCGTTAGATAGATATGTGTCTCTAATTTGCTACAATTCAAACGAAACACAATTCCGATAAATAGAACTTTTGCTAGAGCCATATTACTATGACATGTTCATATGTGCATTTTATACAGACCTGATATATTAGAACCAAAATATTCATATTAATGTTTTTAAGGTTGCATTTTTATATATGATAGATATATGTGTCTAGTTTATGTAGAAATTTACGGATCGTGATTTGTAATTTTCTAGAGTAAGTTATGGCCAAAATAGTAAGTGCAGTCAGGATTGACTAGTCATCAAAAACTCATTGAGACATGCATATCGGTCTAAGACCGACATACCGGTCACCATACCGGTCTTGACAGGCATACTGGTACCATACCAATCATCATACCGGTCAAATATGAATTTTTCACACATTCTGGAATCAGGCTAAATCATACCGGTGTCCATACTGGTCTAACGTTCGAATTTTCAAACGGTAATATAGCCATTGGGACGGCATACCGGTGTCAGAAAAGACCATATCGATCTCAGAAAGAACTGTTGAGGACAATTTGCATTTTACTATAAATTGAACCTCAAATTCGTTTTTGAAAAAAACTTGAACCTTCATACAATTTCCTCTAAGGTAAAAACAGAGAGTTTTCTAAAACCTTCATTCATCAAACTCTCATTCATCAAACTCACACACTACACATTCATATCTTTTATAGTGAGCTTAGAATACTTGGGTAAGCAACTCACATCTATAATCTTCATTATCTTTGTGAGTGCCCAAGTGATATTGTAAATTTTTTTATCAAACACTTGTGGTTATAAATGTTCGTGAGTGAGCCTACGTAGAAAACTAATTGTAAGAGGTTTGTGAATGAGCCTATATCTAAAACTCATTGTAAGATGTTTGGATTGAACCTAGTCGCTAAAACTCTTGGTTGCGGGTGAGCCACCGAAAAATAGATTATAAGTTGTGGATTCAACTTAGTGGAAAACTTCAAGTGCGACTTGAGAGAGTGGACGTAGGCATTATTGGTTGAACCACTATAAATCACCAGTGTTATTTTCTTTATCCCTTAACTTTTAATTATCGCAAGTTTATTTTCATATTTTCATATAAGTAAAATTGCTATTAGGGAATATTTTGTGATTGATAAAAATGACCTAAGCCAAATTGGTAAAGCTATTAGCTTAGTAGTATAAAACCGGCAAAGATTTTTAATTCCATGTATTTAGGCCATCATCCAATTCATTCCCCCTGAGTTGTACTTGTATTGCTTGTAGGTAATTTCAGCGAGGAGTTAACCCGCTCGCTCTCTGAAGCTCTGAAACCAAGAACGCACTCGCAAGATCCGAAGCTCTAAGGTCTAATCTGAAATGTTAAATTGTGGGGTGAGTGAAATCACATGCTCAGTAGAGATTAATATACTCACCTTAATTGGTTTTACCAAAACCCTGCATAGTTAGTAAAGTACATAGATATATATATATATATATATATATATATAATATAATAATATATATAATGTAAACAAAATAGTATCGAGGATGCGAGTTAAGAAATAACTATAATTTATACATTTTATCAATATAAATAAAATATACATCCTCGAAAACATTGATCATTTAAATAAAAACATGTGAGTGAAATGCAACATGGGCCCGCGTAACTAGACTCCCAACACTGGAACTATAAATAAACAATATGCCACTCGGGGTCACATAATCGGTCACCTCAAACAGGAGCCGTGAATAATCAATATGCCACAAAGGGGCCACATAACAAACATGATCATATGCCACGAAGGGCTCCTCATGATCAAATGCCACAACGAGGGAATAATAAACAAAGCCTGTATAGGTTCGGTACTCTCACCTAAGGACGCATCATCACCGTCCAAATAGCGCCACTCGGGGTAGCGTAACATTTGCCGTAATGAGACAATTGGGGTTTATAAGGTGGGCCAAAACAAAGCTCCACATAAGCAAGTGCCATAACGGGGCAATATGCTAACCAAGTTGTGTGCCACAACGGGGCTCCACATATACCAATTATAATATATCAAATTTTTATATTTTTACCGATCCAAGTCCGATCCAATTTACATTTACAGTACCATGCAGATTTTTATAAAAATAAAATAACAAAATTCATAATGGTGGCGTCGTGCCGCCCAACGCGCCAATTCACATTTCCATAAAATGTGGCTAATGTTAAAATACATTCCATATCATTTTCATAGGCATAACATAATGATATACACATATATAATTTAAAACCATAATTAAGATGAGTATTGAATCCCTACCTCAATTCCACGCTCGAAGCGTGAAACTGATCTCACAATGAGGCTCAACACGCTCGAACCATTTTGTTGGTCTAATATGTACCAAACTCTATTCTAGCTCACTGGTACGCTCTACGAGGCACACGGGTACCACTGACCAGTGGCCACCCAAAGATCACCCAAAAACGACATCTCGAAACTGAGATGTAAAATGCACCGAAATAATATCTCGCACAAATCTAACGGAAAACTGGCATGATTTCGTTTAAAACATGTGCTTTTCATTTACAATCCAATCCCACAAATGCCCATCCGGGGCCTACAACAACCACCTAACCATACTTCAAATCTAACACCACAATTCGAGAAAAATAATTTAAAACTCAAGACTCAAATATCAAAACAAATAATACAAAATCGGTAAATAAAACGCGTAATAAAAATACGATAAGTACACATAAATTAGAGTTTGGGTACCGCACGAAAGGGTTGAACCAACTCGTCGAAAAAGTCGAGAAGGAGGTTCTGTCCAGACATGTCGGCGCTTGGCCTTCACGTGCCGCCATATGAGTCGTCATGTGGAGCCCACACACCGGCGGACTGCCACGCCACTGCCACCAGAATGTGCGCATCTTCATTTTGAATCCAATTGTGGTGGTCACTCGCCTAACGGAGCTCCGTTTTTCCATGAATCGTCCAAAAACCAACGGAGTCTTCAAGTTCTCCCTTCGCTGGAAAACGGCCACCACCACCACCAAAATGCTCCTCATGACCTACTCTGTCTTTCCCCAAGCTCTGATGGCCGGAAATCAACTCCACTCCCCGGATCTCTCTCTCTCTCACGCGCGAAGAAGAAAGAATAAAGAAGAAAACAAATGAAAATAATGAGAAGAAAAAGCTTAACGTTGGGAGAGAGAGAGAAAATGAAGTTTTTATAATGGGCTAGTAAATATCAAACGAACCCTTTGATTTTGAGTCAAATAAAAATTGAAGCAAACTAATGAAAGTTTATCAATTGGCCCCAAAAGTCAAAAATTCAAAATTTTTGACCAAAGACTTTTAGAGGAAAAGGTTGTTGGAGTCCTCTAAGGGTCCCAAGATCAAAGATTAAGCATGAAACAAGTGTAAATACAAACATAGGAGGTGCGGAAAACTCACAATGAACGGATTTGATGCATGTGGTGATGAACAAAAAAACGCACTGCATCCTCTGTCAAGCTCGGCAGTGGGTTGAGCAGTGGGTGGACTGCACGGTGATGGCTTGTCTTCCTCCTCAAAGAATCGACCATGGGTGTCTTTTGAAGCTCCAAGCTTTTGTTGACTCCATGCTCATGAAAACACTTCCCTATCACCTTGGTATATCTCCAATGGTGTGCTAGCACTTGTGATGTTCTTTGCCCAAAAAACATCACTCTTCTTCTTGCCATTTTCGGTCAAAACCAGAAGGAAAAATAGAAGAAATGGCCGTGAAGCCGAGAGAGAAGGAAGAACGATTTTTGGCTCCAAAATGGGTGAAAATCGTGTACTGGAGAGAGAGAGATGAGGGAAAAGAAAAAGTGTAATAGGTTTATTAATTTCTAAAATTAATTAACATTTACCATTTTTCAATTTCCATAAAGCAAGCATTAAATGCTTGTCAATCAATACATATCAACTCACATCAATCAATCAATCAATTGTCACATCACTCAAAGTGACATGTGATTTGACGTTTGATGTGATTAATGATTTGACAGTTGATTTGACTTGCATGCCGCACTCGAATTCGAAATGTGAATGCGCTCGCAAACAATCCCGAGCTCGGGTTCGCAAATTCTAAATTAACGAATTTTCCGTTGCGTCGTAATTAAATGATTACGCCTAGCGAAATCACTATTCACGTCGCTAACGAATTAATTCTAAATTAATTCGTTCGCCTGAATTAAAATATAATTTTAATTCCGCGTCGAAATCCAATTTCTTATAATATATCAAATATATTATTTTACCGATTAATTCCAAATTAATCGTTCTCTCTCTTTAATTGATATTTTATCCCAGATAAAATATCTCCGCAATTAATCCCAGATTAATTTTCTCTCTCATTAAATTAATCCCAGATGAATTAAAGTGCGAGTCATAAGTCATCGGTGAATCTTCGGGGAGCGACCCATGAGATCTCCGGATATGTTGGCAGTAAATCGGGTCGTCGGACTATTCGAACACGTGAGTACCTCGTACTACGTTTACTCTGATTCAAAAGACAAGGTTGGCTTCTAGCAAAGCGTCATGCCTACCCAATTTTCCAGAAACATGCTTACAGGAATAAGCGATCTATATCAGGCGTAGTATACGTGGTATTGCGTATTTCCATCCAGTATCGGATGATCACGTGCTAGGCCTGGGGCTGGAATCGTGTCTGCCCCGTACGAAGCACATGTCGGATGTCTGGTAACTAGTCTCTATATCGGATAAACATGACCTTGTCATTTTATCCCGATGACTGCAATACTTAAGAGAACCAGTACCGTATCCTACGTGACCATCAACTCCATATGACTGGAGTGACACTTCCGTCTTGACATCACACCCAACACACTACGATTCTCAATATACCCAGTATTGGCGTACACAGAACCTGTTAAAGCCCTGGACTGTTGGGGTTAGTCGGGGAGGGCGCAGCGGAAGTGCGGGTTTTGGGGCGCAAAACGTATTTCAAAACTTTTTCAAAATACCGAGTAAATTATTCAATATCTAATATGAATAATCTATTCGTGTTCCACCCATAAACTAAACATTACTCACATGTATGATCCGATCAAATGGAGTAATAATCCGACCACAAAAGTGCCGACCACATTATGTCCGACCAGACGAGGACCGACCACAAAGTGCCGACCACATTATGTCCGACCAGACCACAAAAATGCCGACCACATTATGTCCGACCAGCCGAGGACCGACCAGCCGAGGACCGACCAGCCGACCAGCCGAAGACCGACCAGCCGAGGACCGACCAGCCGAGGACCGACCATCCGAGGACCGACCATCCGAGGACCGACCAGCCGAGGACCGACCAGCCGAGGATCGACCAGCCGAGGACCGACCACATTCAAACAGACGAATATTTTTCATGCATCATATACAAATCCAAATACTCAACATAAATGAAAAGCCAAAAGGTGGTACAAGGTCAAAAAACTTGAAACCAATACTTAAATCATGTTTCTAAAACACCATTCTTCCATCCAATCAAAGTCTCAACACAATGAAACAACTCAAGATCAAATCTAGGTCATCTAAGAGTGGGTCAACAACTCTAGATTAGCAACTTGGTTTCCAAACCATAAAAGAAAGTTTATTACTACAATAGTTATACACTTCCTTCATTACACATGCTTCACACTTCATCAAAACTTCCATCAACAAAAACCACAAGGAATAAGAAAGAAACATCCTAAGAATGTCATATATTAAAGCCTAGAACCTAAGGAACAAATTCCTTACTAATAGCAAGTTCAAGAAACTTACTAAAATCCAAGCTTTTTGATTTTTTGTCTTTCTTTTCTCAAGCTTCCTTTTTGTCTTTCTTCAATGGAGTTTTTATTTTTTGTAAAGTGTATTAGGTTTATGAAATGAAAAGCAAATGAAAACAATATATACTTGTGAAAGAAAATGCCTTGGCCGAAATTCACAAACATATATCAATAATTTTCATTTCAATTTCATTTCAAAATTATGTTAACAACTTGCATAAATATCTAATAACACTTTAATGATATTTATATAAGTCAACAAAAGCAACTAATACCATTTACTTAATATATCCTAATGTAAGATATTTATATTTTAATTAATTTAATCATTTAACAATTAAACAATCAATTAATAATCAAATACAAATATATTAAATATATGCATAATATTTACATTAAATATTAAAAACATATATTCATTTAGGATATAAGTCAAATAACTCATTTTGACTATTAATTAATGTGTATTTAAATTAATCAAGTATTAAATGTAAATACACAATAATTAAGCAAATGACTATCTAGTCCTTTAGCATGTATCTTGCGTTTAACCTTTAAACGACTTTATAAATAATCAATATTATTTATTAATGTTGCTCTAGGTGCTCTACGAGTATGTTTCATTATTGAGACTCTCTAGATTCAGGTATATCCGTCACGAAATCAAATTTCGTGTCCATAATCTATCCACCCGTAGATTATGACGATCACGGATAATCTCGCTGAACCATACAGGTCGAGGTCATGGCAAATGTATAATTCCTCCGTCACAGGTATCCGGATAAATCCCAGAGATATAGATGTAAACGTCAAATCTCTATCGGATTATCCAGTCGACTATTCTATTAGCAATCACAAAAAGACTGTTTAAAACTAGCTTCTAAACTTTACCACGGGCCCATGGTTTTATCTGATTGCTAATCATATGGACTACCTATGCTCTGATACACAGAACTGACGGATCCTATCTTGATACACATAGGACACCCTGAGGATCTGTCTACACCCAACGAACAGGCGGAGGTCTGATCTAAATAGATCGGTGACGTGACTGCCGTCTAAGTGTAGAAGATGTCTCATGTGCCCACAATGGCATCTCAAGTCTAAGAATCACAAGTGCTACTCAACCCAAGAAGATTCTTATTGACGCTGGTGTACCATCCATTAAGAATCTTCGGTGAGTCGTTCAGTGTTTATCCGCTATAAACACCTACACGTCTATACTAGTCTCCAAGACTAATGGTTCATTGAGAAACCATTGGAATCATATATTCCAGTATACGACATGTACCGGTCTCAACGGGTTTACTATACTGACCAAGTAGTGTAAACCTTGACCAGGAACAGTCTGAGAATGACAACGTCATGATACTTCTCAATGTCCGTTGCGACGCTTTTGCAACTGTATCATGACTGATCATTCTCGGGTCATTACGCCTTTACCATATAGAAATATAGATTATATTATAGAAACTGCATATATTATTCATAACAATAATGTTTTACAGAAGTATTTAACAGAAATACAACCGGGAATTGGCGCTCTGAGCACCAACCCCTACATGGACGACCTCAACCAAAGTATATTAATTGTCGCAAGTATTAGCGGTGCAAGTCTCAGGTTAAGACCAAACACACCTACCCTGATTTCGGACTTCCATATACACATAGTCATACTACCAATGGAATTCCGAAGGGGTCTATCCAGAGCGAAGCTGTTTCTCGTACCATCGGTGAAACACAACCTCCTATTACACTTGCATGAGTATCATATACCCAATATACGAGAACTATGTCGTTGTGCCCTCACAACACGCACAAATGCAATACTAGTCTTTTACGTATTTATCGATGTCCAATCTCGATAATACTCTGACTAGGGATATTTAATGATTTATCCTTCGTGGACTGATACTGTCTCATATCATTCTCAGTCCAAGAACAAATCATATGGACCTCCTATCATTTATACATCTAGGTGATCTAATCACAAATGATAAGAGTGCAATCTCTTTGTCACATAGTTAATTTGAACAACAACACCGTGATCTGTACAAATAGTGACGCTATGGGTCATAATTGTCCAACAATCTCCCACTTGGCCTATAGCCAGTCACTCGAGTGTCTACCACCCGAACTATGTACGGTTCGCTCAAATTGCTGAGAAAAGGTTTCCATCAGCGGATTTTCATGATTATCGTCTGATGCGATTTATTCGATCATCACATCGCCACGATGTATGATCCGAACGAATCAGATGAATATCGAAGTATTTATATGGATCGTTGATGAGACCATTAATTCTTTAGCATGTGCTGAAGCCTAGCTCAGCTGCTAAGAGAACTATATCTAATCTAATTAGATTTTATCGACCCCAGAAGGCTTCTATTGCTGCCTCAGCTGCAGCAATAATTCGAATTTATTATTTATTCGGTAACAGTATCTTGCTTGGAAGATTTCCAGCTCACTGTACCGTTATTCAAACTGTATAGTACCGTTTTTATCGGTGGGAAACTTGTGGTAGTGATCCTAGTCACTTCAAGTTCTCATTCTCCAAAGTTTAAGACAACATCCTTAGATCTCTAATATACTAACGGATGTTCTTGATATCAATCCACTGACTATCACTCGAATTGGCCTGTTTGTGAATCATATGCTCAAAGCGTATGAGACCACCAGGTCGCGTACATTTTTCAATGTACGATTTCTCGGAGAGTTTTCGAAAGGCAAGCTTTCGCCGATTATTATGGGAATATCATTTCCAAGAAATGACACATTATCATTATTTATAGGACAACCACTGTCAGTGCGCTCCGACTAACCCTCTTATATATATAAGAATGTTTTCGTTTTGAATTAAATCATAAACTATTATGATTACATCAAAACGGTAATTCCTAAAACCAATGCTTGCTTCAATCCAAAATGGATCGATTAACCAGCAAACCTTGTTTGCTAGTTCATGTACGAAAAAACCGTCAGGATGTTTTAAACATCCTCCAAAAGGTTTCCTTTTCAGGAAAGCGATTTTCCGTCCAGCTGTCATATTTCATAAATGAAACATGCAGCTTTAGCAAGCATTATCCAAATGGATTTATCATGGCAACAGTTAAAAGGTTGAATCGAAATCAACACAATGTTGATAACGATACCTTTCCGCTAAAAGCCTAGCTTTATACGTTGGTATGTTGCCATCCATGTATGTCTTCTTTGAAGACTTATAAAGTACCAGTAGGCACAATGCCTTGCGGTACATCAACTAGTATCCAAACTTGTTGCTATACATGGAATCCATTTTGGACTCATGACACTTTGTCATAATTGGGAGTCGATGCATTGTATCACATCCTCATACGTAGTCAGTTGGTATACCTCAAAAGATCGACATCTTTACGAGGTGAGATCAGAAACCCATACCCCAGGTTATTTTCTGACTCTCTCCGACTCACGCGGTTCTTGTGTATTCGAAGATTAATGGTAATAGTTACATCATTGATGAACTATTTATGTTCCATTAAGGATTCGGTGCCTGGAATAGTATTACTCTAATTTTCATCGAGTTTTACTATCCTCCCACTTACCACTGCATATCAGTATTCATTTTCAGGAAAACCGCATGGTGAGCAACAATCCAATTGTTCTCAAGTGATCGTATAAGTACAATACTTATGGTATCCCTAGGATAACCTACAATTGGCACTTATCCAATTTGGGTTCTAGTTTGGTATCATCCAAACATATGCCTAGCATCCCAAATACTCGGGATTGAGAAACCCGATTTCTTTCCCGTTCATATCTAATATGAAATCTTATTCTAAATAAGTTCTTGCACTGTTAAAGCGTATCCGTTGAAGGAAATGGTAGCTCAGAGCGACTCATGATTAACCTTATCATGTCTAACAAGATTCGGTTAGTCAGTTCGAATACACCGTCAGGATGACGTGTTCCGTGAGGAGTCCTCATTTGAAAGAATACTTTACTCTTTCAAGTATTTTAGAAACTTATTGCTTAAGTAATTTCCATTATGGTCTTACCGTAACGGTTTAATGTTATAGCCGATCTGTTTGTCTATTTCGTGTCGAAACTTTAAAAGTTTCCTATTTGTGTTCTTCAAAAGAAACACATAACCATTACGTGATGCCACATCTGTATAGGTCACGAAACATTCATATCCACATGTAGCCTAGCTAGACATTGGCCCACTAACTTCACTATGAATTAGGGCTAACAGATCGGTGGCATTTACACTTTTACCAAGTAAATAGTGCTTTAGGCACTTTGCCCGATTAGCTAGATTCGTAGACTTTATTTGAGTGGAATCAAATATGTCCTAGTACCCACTCTTCAAAAGTGCGGATATACGAGTCTTGTTTAATGTGTCCCAAACAATATTACCACTTTTAAGTTTCTCCTTGATCAAATCAGTTCGAGCTATTTGTTTATCATGATATACGTGTGAGATTTATTTATATTCTAAATATAAATTCTGTTGTTCACATCTAATGTGTTTATCTTAATATCATCTTTATATAATAAAACACTTTAGTGTTCTAAAATATAAAGGTTCAATCTGCAACGGATTAAACACTGATATAAAGATAATGTTCCTAGTCAAACTAGTTACATTATAACAGTTTCCTAATTTACGTACATACCCAAAGGGTAGTTCCTAAACTTAGGTATCTACGGTCAAAACAGCGACTTTCGTCCCGTTTCCGATTCGCAGATTAATCTCTATTGAAGTCAGTATCCTGTTCAAAACAGATTCAAAACATCAATACATATTTATGTACCACACTAAGTATTTAAATCTAATTTTAATACTAGTAGTGAACATAATTATGACAAACATATTTGAAGTCAGAGCCTTGCTCGTCTTCAATTCCTTCTTGGGATTGTCTTCTTATCTTCATAGAAGACTATAACGATTTTGCCTTTGCCATTTTTCCACACTCCAGAAGCCTTTGGCCAAGCCTTGGCATTCTGGAATATCGAAGTAAGGTGCGTCTTGCGCTACTTGCCTAATTGCAAACTTTGACTTTATCTCCTTGAGAATAGTCATTAACTCTCCAAGAGTTTATTATTGCAATTTGTTTACTTCTAAAATCTAAGTATAGATTTATGAAGATCCTTCAATTTCAATATCATACTTTAAGAATCAAATTCTTAGTTCTGATAAAGAAATTAAGGAGTATATATGACAAGTATAATGGATTAAGCATTAAAGTTATCATTACATGAATATTCCAAATACCATGTTCCACTTATTAGCTTAACTCCAGACTTAGGCCTAATTTGTTATTTTATCAAACAAACTAACTTATTATATTTCCAGGACCATCCTGAAATTATTCCCAATTAGAAAAATTAAGTAATTTAAATACATTTTCCCTAGGATTATGTTTTAAATGATAATCTTTCATTTTATCTTGATTCTAATAGTCCAACTATTTAATCAACGATTTGTGGTACTATGTATTATATTGATTATTATAGTCCAACTATACAATCAAATATAATTTAAATTAATTAACCTCAATTACATTGATTACTATAATCAAATTATAAAATCAATTGTAAATCGAAATTAATTAATTCAAATATATTGATTACTATAATCCAATTATATAATCAATTATAATACAGTCCAACTGCTTATAAAAACAACAATTAAATATTTGTTTGAGCGCGTATGGCGAGTAATTGAACGAATATTGCGAATTCAATTCTTGCCTCCCACTATTTTTCGGCGAGCCTCTAACCCTCTGTCGAGTACTCGGGAAACAGTGTTTCCTAGTGGGCTAGGATCCCGTTAAATATCACACAATCTTGACTTTGGCCAACAAATTGTATGATAATTAACTAGGTAGATCTCTAAGATCGATTGGATTCAATCCAATTCCTAGATCCGGTAGGGAGATATCCAAGTCCGAAACATATATCTTATATATGCCAATACATCCAATGTATTACCTAACATTTTTCCTCTGAATCAACTAAGCTTTGGCTTTGGCACAACAAACTTAGTGATCCCAGTCAAGCGCGACCCATTGACCATGGAAAGCTTCGTAATCAATGTCGATGGACAAGAAGTGGTCTTGACTTTGGACAACAAACCACAACTTGGACAAGACACCAATATGGAACAAAGCCTTCGTGATTCAAACACATCCTCGACAGACAAAGGCCTTGACTTAGGCCAACAAACCAATGCCGTCCCGGATCTTGAGTGAGAATCACTCAATGGAATGAAAGACGCTTAATATTTAGCGAGGGTTTTTCGCGTGTAAATTGGCAACCAATTTATTATCTTTGTTAAGGTTTCATCATCATACACCCTTAAGCATGCATTTTAAACACATAATAAAGCGCGTATGTAAAAGTAATAATGATATGCGGATGGATACTTTATATTGATCCTAGATCGAATCTCTCTCTTTCTCTCTCCAGCTAGCACTTGTATTTACTTCTACCCGTTACACTACACTTCTAAAGAAACCTCATTTACATTGAGGGGAATAGGTGAGAAGAGAATACAAAGAAATATGAGATAAGGCTGGACACGCAGGTCCAATTAATAAATCAAATTTATTACAATTTCCAAAATTGCCCCACCCGACTAATATCCATCCGATATACATTATTCATGCATCACAACCATGTATTCACACAAGCATGTTATCAATCAATCTAATCAAATTCATTAATCTGATAATTAGTGATCATCCAATGTTCAAACAACGATTTGATTTTGTTCGAGTCAAACTCGTTTTACGAATAAGTACTCAAAGTGCGAATTCTTGAATTAAATTAAACTACAAAATTAAATCCAATTCAATTTGTATTTAATACTAATTCATTATTTAATTCCAAATTAAATATTACACTTTATAAAATAAACATTTACGACTTAAATTCCAAATTTAATCGTTACGGGTCTCAAAGCCCGATTAGTATCCAATATTAATTTAATTAAAGTCCAATGAGCTTTTAATTAATTTCTTCAAGGCGTGGACTTTTGGTCAACTCGGGTCAAACCGAATAACCAAAATCCAATCCGGGAGTTACCTCATAAGCCCATAAATTAATTTAGGCCCATTAGGCCCAATTAAACTTTAAAGGTTCATTAGTCGCATTTGGGCCTTTTGGATGCGGTTTTGGGCCTAATTGGATCCAACCAATTTTGCCTAAACCCAACTTTGTTACAACAAAGCCCAACAAGCCCAATAAAAACTTTAAAAGCCCAAATCCAATTTAAGGCCCAATTTAATTAAATTACAAAATCCAATTTTTATAATTCAATTAAACTAAAGTGTATAGCATTATTAATTACCCAAATCAATATTTCCAAAACACCAAATTTGTCCAATTAATCATGCTTATCATCAATGAATCATGTCCAACATAATTTGATCAAAATCAAACCCAATTAACACATGCTAAAGTCTCGGCCAAAGGGGAAAAATATGCCCAAATCAAATTCAATCCAATTGAACCAAATTAAACATAAATTCAACATCCCCAAATGATTTCCAACACATCCAATGTTCAAAAAATCAAAAATCCAAGACAATAGGGCATCTAGTATTTTCGGCCAACACCATAAATTGGGGAAATTTGTTCCCAACCAAAATTCTTCAAATTGATCTAATCAATCATCAATTAAACATCAATTAAGCATACTAATTCATCCAATTTCATCAAATAATGCCCAAATTCGTTTTGCCAAATTTTAGCCCTAAATTCAATTTCATGCAATCAATAGCTCAAGATACCATTGTTGGAGTCCTCTAAGGGTCCCAAGATCAAAGATTAAGCATGAAACAAGTGTAAATACAAACATAGGAGGTGCGGAAAACTCACAATGAACGGATTTGATGCATGTGGTGATGAACAAAAAAACGCACTGCATCCTCTGTCAAGTTCGGTAGTGGGCTGAGCAGTGGGTGGACTGCACGGTGATGGCTTGTCTTCCTCCTCCAAGAATCGACCATGGGTGTCCTTTGAAGCTCCAAGCTTTTGTTGACTCCATGCTCATGAAAACACTTCCCTATCACCTTGGTATATCTCCAATGGTGTGCTAGCACTTGTGATGTTCTTTGCCACAAAAAACATCACTCTTCTTCTTGCCATTTTCGGTCAAAACCAGAAGGAAAAACAGAAGAAATGGCCGTGAAGCCAAGAGAGAAGGAAGAACGATTTTTGGCTCCAAAATGGGTGAAAATCGTGTACTGGAGAGAGAGAGAAGGGAAAAGAAAAAGTGTAATAGGTTTATTAATTTCTAAAATTAATTAACATTTACCATTTTTCAATTTCCATAAAGCAAGCATTAAATGCTTGTCAATCAATACACATCAACTCACATCAATCAATCAATCAATTATCACATCACTCAAAGTGACATGTGATTTGACGTTTGATGTGATTAATGATTTGACGCTTGATTTGACTTGCGTGCCGCACTCGAATTCGAAATACGAATGCGCTCGCAAACAATCCCAAGCTCGGGTTCGCAAATTCTAAATTAACGAATTTTACGTTGCGTCGTAATTAAATGATTACGCCTAGTGAAATCACTATTCACGTCGCTAACGAATTAATTCTAAATTAATTCGTTCGCCCGAATTAAAATCTAATTTTAATTCCGCGTCGAAATCCAATTTCTTATAATATATCAAATATATTATTTTACTGATTAATTCCAAATTAATCGTTCTCTCTCTTTAATTGATATTTTATCCCAGATAAAATATCTCCGCAATTAATCCCAGATTAATTTTCTCTCTCATTAAATTAATCCCAGATTAATTAAAGTGCGAGTCATAAGTCATCGGTGAATCTTCGGGGAGCGACCCATGAGATCTCCGGATATGTTGGCAGTAAATCGGGTCGTCGGACTATCCGAAAATGTGAGCACCTCGTACTACGTTTACTCTGATTCACAAGACAAGGTTGGCTTCTAGCAAAGCGCCATGCCTACCCAATTCTCCAGAAACATGCTTACAGGAATAAGCGATCTATATCAGGCGTAGTATACGTGGTATTGCGTATTTCCATCCAGTATCGGATGATCACGTGCTAGGCCTGGGGCTGGAATCGTGTCTGCCCCGTACGAAGCACATGTCGGATGTCTGGTAACTAGTCTCTATATCGGATAAATATGACCTTGTCATTTTATCCCAATGACTGCAGTACTTAAGAGAACTAGTACCGTATCCTACGTGGCCATCAACTCCATATGACTGGAGTGACACTTCCGTATTGACATCACACCCAACACACTATGATTCTCAATATACCCAGTATTGGCGTACACAGAACCTGTTAAAGCCCTGGACGACCTCAACCAAAGTATATTGATTGTCGCAAGTATTAGCGGTGCAAGTCTCAGGTTAAGACCAAACACACCTACCCTGATTTCGGACTTCCATAGACACATAGTCATACTACCAATGAAATTCCGAAGGGGTCTATCCAGAGCGAAGCTGTTTCCTGTACCATCGGTGAAACACAACCTCCTATTACACTTGCATGAGTATCCTATACCCAAATATACGAGAACTATGCCGTTGTGCCCTCACAACACGCACAAGTGCAATACTAGTCTTTTACGTATTTATCGATGTCCAATCTCGATAATACTCTGACTAGGGATATTTAATGATTTATCCTTCATGGACTGATACTGTCTCATATCATTCTCAGTCCAGGAACAAATCATATGGACCTCCTATCATTTATACATCTAGGTGATCTAATCACAAATGATAAGAGTGCAATCTCTTTGTCACATAGTTAATTTGTACAACAACACCGTGATCTGTACAAATAGTGACACTATGGATCATAATTGTCCAACAAAGGCAATAATACCCTAACTAAAATTTTAGGTTATTACATCATTCCTTTCTTAAAAAAAAAATTCATCCAGAAATTAAAAATACACAAAAAAATCTAAGTACAACATCATGTACGGAGGTCAAAAAGATGAAAGTGTCTCAAGCACTTCATCAATAAGCCCGAAAACATGATGTCATACACGGCCATGGTACACTAATGGACCTACTAACAAAGTATTGCCTGCTTTGGGCCTCACAATAAGGATGGATCGCAAGTCCAAACCTTACACCCTCACGGCTTTATTTGGGGTACCAGACCCAAGAAACAAAATGAACTAAGAAGCTGAAATTGGAAAACATAAACATAAAGCTATAACAAGACTGAAATTCCATAACATGACCGTAAACTAGGACGAAACATGAGAACTGAAACATAACAACATGGTTGCACGGAAAAGTGAAAAATCGAAAACCACGTCAAGACTTCAAACATGTAAACATAATATGAAAAAGTAAAATGATCCGAAAGTACGTAAACACGACCTCAAAATACATGGGTCGTTTCAACGTTAAGCGAAATATCGGTAACGCAGCGGAAACGCGGAAAATCAAAATTTTCCGATTTCAAAATTTTTTCTTGGATCAATTAAATAAACTTATTTATTTAGTTATCCAATTATCAAATTCTGAAAAATTACACAAGAGATCAAATTTCTTAGTAATTACCGAATTGCCCCAAAACTTTGTAAATTGATTATTTTAGCCCAAAAATTATCAAATATAATTTTGGATGATTCTAAATCATTTCTAAAATATTTTTCAACACATTTAATGCATCAAAATCAGATTTCACACAAATCCCTAATTTTTAGTCTAATGCCGTGAGCCACCCAAAATTTTCAATTAATTACAATTTGGTCCCTTTAGTTCAAAACATGCCAAGATCAAATCCAATCAACCTAAAATTTTACATGAATCATATTCATACCATAATACATCACATATATGAAAAGCCTCAAATTTGGAGTGGGTTATGAACCCTAATTTTTCAATTTCATCAAATTGTCCAATTTCACCAAATTTACAAAATCCAACACTTTAATCCATTCAATATTTCACCAATCTAGCCTCACCACTTTGAAACAACTATAGAAAAATTCTAGGTCACCAATGAGTGGCTTACCAACTCTAGAATGGCAACTTGATTTTCCAAAAATCAAAAGTAAAGCTTTGAAACCATTTCAAGCTTACCTACATGCATCAATCTTTCATCAAAGTTCACAACCTAAATAAACACAAACTATAAGAAGAGAGACAACAACAAAGCAACACAAATTATGCTAAGCATGTTAGAAACATTTTTCATGTTGAAAACTTTAAAGAAAAACTTACAAAACACAAAGATTTCCAAGCTTTTTCCTTTAGCCTTCAAGCTTTTCTCTCAACTTCTTTTATGTTTATTTGGTATCAAATGAACTTGTTAAACCCTAAAAGATGAAACAAAACAATATATACCCTCCCAAATAGCCCTTGGCCGAATTTAGAGACAATAATATCTAGATATTATATTTTTGTTTCATTTAAATTACAACTTGTCAACTTGTTTTCTAAATCATTACACTTTAATGAATTATTCAACTAAGTCAACAATTGCAACTTAAAAAATATAACAATTATATTTCATTTAGGGTGATGGCCGAAATTGATAAAAATAAAGGAAAAAATATTTCAATTTTAACAATTTAAAATAAATATCCAAGGAAGTCAAATCAAATTTGATTACCATTTCCTTTACTTTAAAGTCAACAATAAACACTTATAATCATTTCCTAACTTTATCATTTGGTGAGATATTTATATTTTAATTATATTAATCATTTAACAATTCAATAATTAATTAATTAATTAAATACAAATATCTCAAATATATGTATTATATTTACTTTAAATATCTCAAATACATATATTAATGATATATGTCAAATACCTTTATTTGACAATTTATTAATGTGTATTTAATAATATCATATATTAAATACAAATACACATTAATTAGGAAATGACGGTTTGGCCCGTTCGCATGTATTTTTCGTTTAACGTTTAAACGATTTATAAATAATCATCATTATTCATAAAAGTTACCCTAATGCTCTACGAGTATATTTCATTAGTGAGACTCTCTAGATTCAGGTATATCCGTCACAAAATTCAATTTCGTGTCCATAACTTACCCACACATAAATTATGACGACCATAAATAAACTCGCTGAATCATACAAGTCGAGGTCATTGCATACGTATAATTCATCCCTCACAAGTATCAGGATAATCCTATAGATATAGATGTAAACGTCAAAACTCTATAGGTATTATCCCGTCGACGATTCTATCAGCAATCTATAAATAACATTCGGAACTCACTTCCGAAGTATACTATGGCCATAGATTTAACTGATTGCTAATCACATATGGACTACATATGCTCTGTACACAGAACTGACGGATTCTATCTTGATACACACAGGATATCTTGAGGATCGGTCCACACCCAACGAACAGGCAGAGGTCTGATCTAAATAGATCGGTGACGTGACTGCCATCTAAGTGTGGAGGATGTCTCATACATCCACAGTGGTATCTCAAGTCGAAAGACCACTATGCTACTCAACCCGAGAAGATTCTTATTGACGTTGGTGTACCATCCATTAAGAATATTCGGTGAGTCGTTCAGTGTTTATCTATTATAAACACCTACACGTCTATACGAGTCTCCCTAGACTCATGGTTCATTGGGATAAACCATCGGACCAAGTCTCAATATACGACATGTACTGGTCTCAACGGATTTGACTAACCGACTCGTGTTAGTGAATCTTGACCAGGAACTATATTTGATAATATACATTTAGCAGTGACACTTCCCAATGTCAATTACAAACTACCTTTGTAACTGTGTACTGCATTATATATTATCGGGCCTTTGTCTAATATATACATATCACTAAACAACATTTAGTTTCAATCTAATCGTAATCAGATCAAATACGTATATAAAAACAAGAGGTGCAACCATAAATAAGTAATATTATGGAAAATGGGATGTTCGTCATTCATGAATCGGACATAAATACGGTCTGGATTGGCGCTCTGAGCACCAACCCCAACAATAAACACCTATAAGCTATAAATATGAAAACATGATTACAAACTGTAAAACATAACATAAGCTGAAATCAAACCACGTAGCAAAAAGTAAACATGAACTTGAATGTGAATGAGTTTATGAGGGTGATCAATCCCCATAAGGCATCGCAAAAGACATAAAATAATGTCAAATAAAATCATATAAATGTGACACGTGAAGAACGTAAGTTGTGAATATGTAAACATGACTCATAAAAGACGTCAATAAGCTGAGAACATGAAAACAAGACTGAAAATTGTAAAATATAACATGAGCGAAAACTAAATTACGCAGTAAAATGCAAACATGATCTTGAAATCATGGTCAAAAATTGAAACTGAAAACGAGAACGTGCACTTGAAAATATAAAATGAGCTGGCACAGTAACCATAATTTGACACGTAATGGCTTATGCATACAAGCTCGTACATTATTCATTACCTATTTTGGAATATGTGTGAAATGAATGTCATTCAAACAGAATCGTAGTCGGTAGGTCTAATAATGGGAACATGCTATTAAAAACAAAATTCATAAACACGTGACACGTAATCGTAAGCTGAAAATATCACATGAAAACATAACTAAAAATATGAGTCGGGACTTGAACTGAAAACGTAAACTGAAGACATAAATTGGTAACGTAAACTAAAACGTAAATCGAATACGTAAAACGTAAACATAAATAATTTGAAAACATAAAACACATAAATAGGGAAAACATCCATATACCAACTCCTAAGACCTAATGAGTTCACAACCAGGCTCATAACCCTTCCCGGAACGTTGCACATTGCCTTGCGGTATCCACAAACGAGTGAAGAAAACACCAAAGAAGTTCAATGAACCAAACTTGACATTGACCAACAGTCAAAACCCTATATTCCAAAAGATAAAACTTCGATAATTATGCAGCAACCTCGTACCCGAAAAGTAAGATAATAACCTTTTAGGCAGCCCAGAGTAGCCCAACTTCGAAGCATTAGTTCTATAAGGTTTCAATCCTACATCGGCATCAATGTATCACTATCATAATCTCTTCGCGGACTCTTACAACTAACTATGTATTATATTACCAGAATTTCGCTCTAAGATGATATATACAGACCAAAACATTGAAAACGCGAAATCAAAATCGAAAATATTTCATTGACAGCTGTCACATCCCAAAGAAAGTAAAGTCGGCGCTCTGATACCAAAAATGTTGTCATGACCCAAAACCGGGGCCAATTACAATGGGGTAAATAAATAAAGTAAAATTATAACAAGACAGTCAAATGGTCAAAAAGTCAGTAGAAAACGGTCAAAAACTCAAAACATGACTTGGTCAAAAGGGACCAAAATATAAAATTTCAAAACAATCCCAGGGGACTTTAAAACAAAATAAAATATAAAATCACACGGAAAATATCCAAAACATTCCCACACTTTAAATGTGAACACTTGTCATAAAATAAATAATTAAAATTTAAATAATTGTCCGACTACGCAATGCATCACCTAAACAATTACACATCATGATAATCTCAAATATAAGTCAATTAGCTTCACGAATACACTAGCACCACCGAAATGAATAAAATTACTCAACACGATCTGAACACTCTTGAGGAGTCAACCCGCTCGCTCTCCGAAGCTCCAAAACCAAGAATGCACTCGCAAGCTCTGAAGCTCCAAGGTCTAACCTGAAATATTAAATTGAGGGGTGAGAGAAACCACGTGCTTAGTAAAATTAATGTACTCAACTAAATGGTTTTTTAAAAACCCTGCATGGTTAGTAAAAGTACATAGGTATATATGTCCAACAAAACAGTATCAAGGATGTGAGTTAAAAAATAACTATAATTTATACATTTTATCATATAAATAAAATATACATCATCAAAAACATTAATCATTTAAATAAAAATATGTGAGTGAAATGCCACATGGGGTCGTGTAACCAGACTCCCAAAGCTGGAGTAGTAAATAAACAATATACTGTATGGGGCCACATAACAAACATGATCATATGATACGAAGGGCTATCATGATCAAATTCAACAACGGGGCAATAATAAACAAAACCTGCGCAGGTTCGAGACTCTCACCAGGGACGCATCGTTACCGTCCAAATAGCGCCACTCGGGGCCGTGTAACAGTTTCTGCAACAAGACAACTGGGGTCTATAAGGTGGGCCAACACAGGGCTCCACACAAGCAAATGCCACAACGAGGCAATATGATAACCAAGATGTGCGCCACAACGGGGCTCCACATATACCATTTTTAATATATCAAATTTTTATTTTTTTACCGATCCAAGTCCAATCCAATTTATATTTACACTACCATGTAGATATTTATAAAATAAAATAATAAAACTCATAATGGTCACGTCGTGCCGCCCAATACACTAATTCATATTTCTATAAAATATGACCAATGTTAAAAACACATTTCATATCATTTTCATACGTATAACATAATAATATACATAATATAATTTAAAACCACAATTAAGATGAGTACCGAATCCTTACCTAAACCCCAAGCTTGAATCGTGAAACCCATCTCACAGCGAGGGTCAACACACTCGGACCATTCTGTTGGTCTAACAGCTACCAAACTCTTTTTTGGCTCACCCGACAAGTTCTACGAGGCACACGAGTACCGCTGATCAGTGACCACCCAAAGAACACCCAAAAGCGATATCTCAAACCTAAGATGTAAAATACACCGATGTAGAACACAGAACTTGGGCGACGCATGCTGTTCTAGACTCAGGGCCTAGTTGAGAGTACGGAGTAGTCCGCGGGGAACTAAATCGGAGAATAATGGAGTCGCCACCCGGTGTGAACTGGGATAAAGATTTAAGGCTGTACTCATCCCTTGCAAGGGAAGACCTCAAACCGTTGGGTTCGGAATGGTCCCTTACTTATGCCATTGTGATGATATAATTTATGCGATAAATCAACCGCATCTACTCAATAATCATATTCAAAGGTCACTTAGATCTAATATGATTCCGCTAAATAAATCCTAATCTAAGTTTGCATGCTTGAAAGTAAGTCTTTAAACAACAAACACGCAATATCTCACATTGAACACATTGAGCCATCAAACCAACATAAACAAGAATATAAACTAAACTAAACATCATGCATAACGAGTAAAGAAACAACATGTCTAAATAACATAATCATGCTTTAAAATTAAATGACAAAACTAAATTAAATCATACTTCAAATAATAAATAAATAACCTATAAACTCTAATATGCTCAAATACAAATTTGGATGAGACGAGATATGTGTATCTTAAGTGGTACGTGGCGTTGTATCCCAAGTGCAGACCATACTACCGTCCATTCGGAATCGGCTACGGAATTTACATCCGGGTTTCCATCCGATATACCACAAAAGGGAACACATATCCCGCTCATCCAACAATCACATCATGCCTCAAACGACTCTCATGCAATAATATTTTAAAATAAATAAAATAAAACGAAAGAAGAGAAATAAAAAGGTGCCCTCAGGTCTAACCTATTTTGTCGTCTCAAGAAAAGGCGTTACACGTCCGTTGGAAGGGTGATTGATCCGATGCTTTTCCGATTTGTCTACTCAACGTCTTTCCTCGTTGTTTTGATGCTTGGGCTGCTGTTTTAAGTCCTTTTTGCTGATGTTTTGCTACTACGTTTCAGGTCACTGTTTTGGTCGTTTTGTGGACTATTTTTGGTGATTTGGGAGGCCAAAGGGGTGCGGTTTTTGGTGATTTTTTTAGGAGGGTTTAGTGCAGTTTTTAGGTGTTTCGGGGGCTGTTTTGAGGGATAAAATCACTGCAAAATTGATCAGGCCAGTGGGCTGATTTGCGGCAGTAAATGTGTGCAGTGAGTGTTTTTGAGACTGTTTCAGACGTGTAATTGGAGCTATGTTTGGAGGGTGTTTTGTGAGACTTTAGGGCTGTATTTGAGGCTTATTTTAGTGTGTTTTGGGGCTGTGAATGGTGGCTTGAATGGCGGCAATGGAGGCTTGTGTTTAGGGTTTGGGCGTGAATAGTGCAAGGGTGAAGGATGGTGCACGGCAATGGAGGGTATTCTTGGCTTTATGATTCGGCAATGGAGGCTTGAAGGGGAACTTTGGGGCGTGCAAGGGAGGCTTAAAAGAGTGCTTTAGGCGTACTTGAGGGATATGTGAGCTAGGGTTGTGAATGGTGGTGAGAGGTTCTTTTTATAGGCAAATGAGATGAGGCTTTCCTTATTGGAATATGAAAGAATCTCCTAATTGGTTTATCATAAGGAAAGGATCTCCTTATTTAGGATGGTGATTGGATTTGATTTGGTAGGGATTTGATTTGATTTCTTTTATTTAGGTAAGGATTTTACAAGATTTTAGCATGTGATAAATATGCATTTACCTAAATAAAGGGCATTATGGGCGTGAATCACTATCCCTTGGGCGTGGACTTGGCTTGACTTGGTGGGCTTGGGTATTTTGGGTTTGGTTTGGGTATTTTGGGTTTGGTTTGGGTTTGGTAAGTGGTCTATGGGGGTTTTGGGCCTAAGATAGGCTTTGAAACGGAAGTCCAACAAGCAACCGAAGCTAAACAACTGGATAAATCCACCAAAAATTCTGTTTTCCAACTTTACCCTTCCAACTTCAGTTTCCCACGACTTTCACAACTAAAGAGATAGTGCCTCTATACGAGACTCATCATCGGGCTGATATGCAAAAATACAATGCCTACAACCGAATCAAAATCTTGTATAAATCTAACGGAAAACCAGCGTGGTTTCGTTAACACACCGGCTTCCATTTACAATCTAATACCATAAATGACTATCCGGGGCCTACAAAAACCACCCAACCACACTTCAATTCCAATGCCATAATCCGAAAATAATAATTTAAAACTCAAAACTCAAATATCAAAATAAATAATATAAAATTGGTAAATAAAACGCGTAATAAAAATATGATAAATTCACAAAAATTAGAGTTTGTGTCCATTACCGTACGAAAGGGTCGAACCAACGCATCAGAAAAGTTGATAAGCAGGTACTGCCCAGACACACTAGTGCACCACCACGCCGTTGCCACCAGAATGTATCCATTATCGTCCTGAATCCAATGGTGGTGGTCACTTGCCCAACGGTGCTCCGGTTTGCGGTGAATCATCCAAAAACCACCGGAATCTTCAAGCTCTCCCTTCACTGGAAAACGGCCACCACCCGCGACACCACCACCACCAAAATGCTCTTTACGACGGCCACTCGCAGCCGCGTAATAGTTTTCACAACGGGACAACTGGGGTCTATAAGGTGGGCCAACACAGGGCTCCACATAAGCAAATGCCACAATGGGCAATATGATAACCAAGATGCGCGCCACAACGGGGCTCCACATATACCAATTTTAATATATCAAATTTTTATATTTTTACCGATCCAAGTCCGATCCAATTTACATTTACACTACCATGTATATACTTATTAAACAAAATAATAAAACTCATAATGGTCACATTGTGCCGCCCAACGTACCAATTCATATTTCTATATAATTTTACCAATGTTAAAAACACATTTCATGTCATTTTCATACGCATAACATAATATTATACATAATATAATTTAAAACCAAAATTAAGATGAGTACCGAATCCTTACCTAAACCCCAAGCCTGAATCGTGAAACCGATCTCACAGCGAGAGTCAACACACTCGGACCATTCTGTTGGTTTAACAGCTACCAAACTCTCTTTTGGCTCTACGAGGCACATGGGTACCGCTAATCGGTGACCACCCAAAGATCACCCAAAAGTGATATCTCGAAACCTAAGATGTAAAATACACCGAATCAAACTCTCCTATAAATCTAACGGAAAACCATCATGGTTTCGTTAACACAACTGCTTTCATTTACAATCCAATACCATAAATGCTCATCCGGAGCCTACAACAACCACCCAACCACACTTCAAATCCAATGCCATAATCCGAAAATAATAATTTAAGATTCAAAACTCAAATATCAAAATAAATAATATAAAATTGGTAAATAAAACGGGTAATAAAAATACGATAAATACACAAAAATTAGAGTTTGGGTCCATTACCGTACAAAAGGGTCAAACCAACGCATCAGAAAAATTGATAAGGAGGTACTGCCCAGATGCACTAGTGCACCACCATGCCGCTGCCACCAGAATGTATTCGTTGTCGTCCTGAATCCAATGGTGGTGGTCACTCGCCCAACAGTGCTCCGGTTTGTGGTGAATCATCCAAAAAACCACCAGAATCTTCAAGCTCTCCCTTCACTGGAAAACGGCCACCATCTGCGACATCACCACCACCAAAATGCTCCTTACGACCTACTATATCTTTCCCCAAGCTCTGATGGCCGGAAATCAGCTCCACTCGTCGGATCTCTCTCTCTCTCATGCACGAAGAAGAAAGAAGAAAGAAGAAAGCAAATGAAAATAATGAGAAGAAGAAGCTGAATGTTAGGAGATAGATAAAAAAGAAGTTTTTATAATGGGCTGGTAAATATCAAATGAACCTTTGGATTTTGGGTCAAATAAAAATAAAAGCAAATTAATGAAAGTTTATCAATTGGCCCCAAAAATCAAAAATTCAAAGTTTGACCAAAGACTTTTAGAGGAAAAGACAATAATACCATAGCTAAGATTTTGGGTTATTACAGCATGTATCGCTCAAATAATATAATGACTAATAGTCGGATATCGTACCCACATGAACTTATTAAATTTCTTATTAATATTAAAACTAACCTACTTAACTATAACTAAATAAATTGGTTGAGAAATAGAGATTAAACTAATTTAATTAACCAAAAAGTAGCTAAAAAATAAATAAATAACTTTTGGAAGAAAACCTTATACGGTACAAGAATCTAGGGTTGCAACTTCGTCTAAGCACGCAAACAATGAGTTCATGCACTTTTTATTCAATTGGGTTATTGTTACGAATATTAACCTAGAATGTTAAGCTATTTACAAGTCTCTTTCGATGGTCAGGTAGAAATATTCTGATTAAGCTAATTAACTATATGTGTATATTAACTATTTAAACCCAAATCCATTAAGATCAGGTTCTAATATTGACTATGCATGCCATGTGAGTATATATCTATCTTGTACAAAAATTTATTCAAGAGAATTAGATCATGCACTATTAATCACACTGCCAACCCAAATTTCCTCTGTCGAGTTCCTAATGATTTACCATGACTATTCTATTATTGGCCAGATAATAAAACACGGATTCAACACGAAGAATAATAAATAATCACATAACAAACCCAATAGAATAAAATGTGCAAATCAATTAATTAAACATATGATTAGATCTATTACAATCCAAAATTTATGATTTAACTAGTCATAATATTCAATAAACACATGTTAATTTTTATTACAAAAAAAGAACGCAAAACGAGTTATCTAAAGAAGGGAATGTAGAAATAACTCTCATTTACAGTCTTCGATAGGGAAGTGTACGGTTCGGTTACAGTTTAAAATCGTAACCGAACTGTTCGGTTGGTGGTTCGATATTGGCCGAACATCATCTGAACCATAGACCAACAGTTCGATTACAGTTTTGGCCAAAGTCGAACCGCTACCGAACCTTAAACTGGTTTAACCGTACGGTTTAGTTCGGTTTAAGGTTTGAAACCATTTTTTAATAAATTAAATTAAATTATTATAAAAATAATAACAAAATTAATGATTTACTAAAGAGTAAATAAATTAATTTAAATTTTTATAAAATATTAAAAAATTAAAGATTTACTAAAAATTAAGATTAAAAGTAGACATTGATAATTTATTTATTATTTTGAAAAAAAGAGCTTGCACTGAAATAAGATGTCTACATATCCTCTTGAGACATAGAGGAATTAAAGCTCATATAGTTCCGTTACATTTTATTTTTAATAATTTATCGTATTGACATTTTATTCATCGTTATCTGGGGAAGTCAATCTAGTTCTTGAGCCTTGGTTCCAGTTGTGTCTGTTTTATCACACAAATCTTCAAAAGTTTCCGGCTGATTTTCTTGTTCATGATGTTCCATCATACACCAATTGTTAAGACACGTTTGAGTTTCTAATGTCTCTGGTTTCAACCTTGATCTTATGTCATCAAGAATGTTGTCGCCCATACTAAATACCTACTCTACAAATACAGTTGAGACAGTGTCACTAATACCTCCCTTACAATCACGGCCAGGACTGGAAATAATACTTGATGTTTTTGCCACCAATTAAGAATAAGAAATTGCTCACCTACAAAATCAATTTAGGGTAACGCGAAATTTTTCGTTATATATGCATTAATTTTTTAATTAGTAACGGTGGTGTTGGTCGATTTTGATTTTTTATTTCACTGCATTAACCAACTTCTGCTAGCAAGAAACTTAGATTGTTCAGTTGGTGCATTCATGGATTGTGTAGTATCAATTATTTAAATATTATATCTACTAACATAATCATTATATAAATTAAGTAAAGTTCTCCTAACATTATCAATAATTGAAGAAACAATCACAGTTCTTTCACCTAATAAAGCATAATAATTTTTTAAAATAATTTTCAAATCTTATATTTTAAATCTTGGATCAAAAACAAAAGCAACAAGATAAAATTATTGTAACATCCCAAATACGGGAATGTTACCGGCATGCAACAGATCACACTGTCGCCTAAGCCACTAACTTATGAACTAGGACACTTGCTTTTATCTCTATGCTATGCAATATCCACTAAACCACACATGCAAACTTGTATGCTTGAATCAACTTGAATGCAAGATCATAAATAGAAACTCATACGTATATACATGGACTAAAGTAAACACAATATGTAAATTAATACAACAAAATGACTCCTCAGAAGACTACATTCTAAATGAATATAGCTCTGGAATGATGGGCTCGACGACTATTGACTACAGTGTAATGCTTGTTCTCGAACTAAGTCTCTAAAACGGCACATGGCTCATCAAAATGAGTGTCCTGCAAAGAGCTGGGAAGTGGTGGGGTGAGTCCAAAGGATCCCAGTAAGTGGAGCTACAAAAAATAAGAAATCGAATCGGAACATCATATGAAATCATTTATACTTAAAATTTTTCTGAAAACTTTATGGAAACTCATACTTTTCTTTTAACTGAAACACATTTTCTAAACACTTTCTGAAAAGGCATCTATGGTGCTGTAGAAAAACTGGATGCATGAGGGTGTTACGTATTGTTGTCCCCTCATACGCCTAACTGGAGCCAGAAGTGCAAATCCATGACTTTGGGGTGTTACGTATCACCGTCCCCCAAAACATGCTACTACTGTCTCTGAAACTGGTGGTCTTGGGGTGTTACGTATCGACGTCCCCAAGCCACAAACTAGAACTGGGGGTGCGGATCTATGCTACCCTCCAAGCTCTGAAACTAGGGTATAGGGGCGTTACGTATCACCATCCCCCAGCTTTGATCTACGTGTGCACACGGTCTCTGTCCATCAATTCCATAAGTAAGAACTGAGGTGGGTTTTTCCCCCATGCGTTGAAAAATAAAAATACCGCTGATAAACTTTTAAAACTTTTAAATCAAATCTCATTTACCATGTAACTGAAAATTAAACAAGGCTAACACCCTAAAGCTTTTAAAATAAGTCTTGAAATAGATTTTAATCTGAGATGAGTGAATATAAAATCAACTTGCAAAAAGAAAAATAAATCTCCACTCACAGATTTGAAGTCCAACTAAGTTCCCTTCACGTCGCTGGGGGCGAGCGCGGCTCCTGTCAAGTTTCTATAAAGAATTTACAGAGTTAGAAAATTGTAAAACAACATCTAAGCTTGGTTACACATCGCATTTCCTAAAGAAAAATCTGATTTTTGGTTGTCGCGCCACGACGCAAGCCTCATGCGCGTCACAACGTGCTATTGTTAAGTTCCTGTTCTTCTCTGTCTCGCCTGCGTCGCGCACATCATCGTTTTCCAGGGGCAGATTCTGCATCACCCACACTTGTTCCCAAATTCCATTTTATTTCCACAAAACAACTTCAAATCATGAATTACATCCCATAACACTCCAAATCATCTCATCTTCACCCAAAATTCATCATTCATTCATATTCCTCAACTTAAGAAAACAAGACATAAACATCACACCTACATCAACTCCTTCATAAATAATCATCCAAACTCCATCCTCATCAACCCAACAATATACTCTAATCATCTAATCACAGAAATTTAGATTATTAAAATTTGGGTCAATAACATTTTACCTTAGTTAAATCTCTTTCTTCCTTAGCAAAGCACCAAGAACTTCCTTTATCCTCTTTCTTAACTTAGCTCAAATGGATTGTCTTGATTTTCCTTAAATTTGTGACAATGAAATTTCAATCCCTCTCTCTCTTTCTTCATCTCCCTTCACGTCCAAAACAACAAAAAGAGAAAAAGAAATTGTTTTTCCTTTTCTTTTACCTTTGTTTTATTTTTTATTCATAATACTTATTAGATTTCTAGAAAAGTGTAGAGATTTTTATTAATTAGGCCATTGGTTCATTTTCACTTATTTAATTAATTATGGGTTTGGGTTTATTTCTTCATATTTTTTTCTTTTATTTCGTGTTGGGCCTAAATCAAAACAATGGAAATTTGGGTTTGGCTAAAATAAATATTCATTATTCCTAATTGGTTTCGAAATTACTGACTAGCCCAGGAAGAAAAATTCAAAGCGTCTCAAAGCGACCTAACAATTGGGGTCGTTACAATTATGGTATGTCTCTATAATAATTAAGTCATTTTGTCATCATTGATGAAACATATTTTTTAATTGTATTTGAAGTATCGTCAAAAATATTATTAGGACCATCAAATTCCTTGTTAGGATCATAAAAAATAATGGTAGGATCATCAAAAACATCATCAATTTCGTTAGTATTGTTAGGTTTGGCTAATACCTCAACAATATCAAGTTTTGAAAGGAGAAAAATATTTGAAGTTGGATAATAAACATCACTTAAAATATTCGTAGCATTATTAAAAACTTGTAAAATCTCTAAAAAAAATTAATAAACTTCTCAATGATCGAGATATAAAACTATATCATATTGATAGCGAACAACAAATGAACATAATAAATCTTTATATTCAAAACTTTTATTTAGTAAAAAATAAGTAGAATTCCAAGGAATTGGAATATCACGGTAGAATTTTTTCGGATTAACACCATTTTACTTACAAAAAATACACAGTTCTCTTTTAATTTTAGAATACCACCAAATTAAATTAATTATTTTTTAATAAGTGCAATATGAGAGTTTAAAGATTTCAAAACATATTGTACACATAAATTCAAAAAATGACATGCACATCGAACATGGAAAAATTTACCTCACAAATTTAGTTGGCAAATAACTTTAAGTTCATTAATTGATGCAGTGTTAACCAATCCATTATCAACTCCAATAGTTAAATTTTTTCACTAATTCATATTGCTGTAAAATATTACTAATCATTACATAAATATTATGTGCAATGTGACATCATTAAAAATCGAAATGCAATAATTCTTTTTTGAATAAACTATGAATCATCAATCCAATGACATGCCATACCCATGTTTGAATGTGACTGCCATTGGTCACTCCATATATCACTATAAATTGAAACACGGTCTTTAAGTTTAAAAAATATTCCCTTAAATTATATTGAACTTTTGCATAAAATTCCATCATTTTTCTTTTACATGTAACCATATAGCAGGATTCAAATTTTCATGTATTAAATCATTAAAAGACGTTTTTCGTCAAAAGTAAAAGCTAAATGTTCCATGACAATAAATTTAGTTAGATTATCTTTCCATCGAGAATCATTATATTTAAATAATTTAGTATAAGAAGAAGAACCTGTTAGGGTTGGTGCTCAGAACGCCAATTCCCGGTTGTATTTCTTTGAGAAAACTACTGTAAAACATTATTATTTTGAATAATATAAGCAGTTTATGTAATGTAATATATCTTTTAATATGGTAAAGACGTAATGACCTTAGAATGACTAGTCATGATGCTGTTGCAAAAACGTCGCAACTGACATTGAGTTGTATCATGACGATGTCATTCTCAGACAGTTTCTGGTCAAGGTTTACACTACTTGGTCAGTATAGTAAACCCATTGAGACCGGTACATGTCGTATACTGGAATACATGATTCCAATGGTTTCTCAATGAACCATGAGTCTTGGAGACTCCTATAGACATGTAGGAGTTTATAGCGGATAAACATTGAACGACTCACCAAAGATTCTTAATGGATGGTACACCAACGTCAATAAGAATCTTCTCGGGTTGAGTAGCATTTGTGATTCTTCGACTTGCGATGTCATTGTAGACACATGACACATCTTCTACACTTAGATGGCAATCACGTCACCGATCTATTAAGATCAAACCTCCGCCAGTTCGTTGGGTGTAGAAAGATCCTCAGGGTATCATGTGTGTGTCGAGATAGGATCTGTTAGTTCTATGTACAGAGCATAGGTAGTCCAGATATGATTAGCAATCAGATAAAAACCATGGGCCCATGGTACACTTTAGAAGTCAGTTCTAAGTGTTCTTTTAGAGATTGATAATAGACACGTCGATGAGATAATCCCTATAGAGCTTTGACGTTTACATCTATCTCTGGGATATATCCGGATACCTGTGACAGATGAATTATACATTTGTTATGACCTCAACCTGTATGATTCAGCGAGTTTATCTGTGGTCATCATAATTTGCGGGTGGGTAAATTATAGACACGAAATTAGATTTCGTGACGGATATGCCTGAATCTAGATAGTCTCACTAATGAAATATACTCGTAGAGCACTAGGGCAACATTTATAAATAATACTGATTATTTATAAATTCATTTAAAGGTTAAACGAAAAATACATATGTTGGGGACCCGATAGTCATTTCCTTAATTTTTTGTGTATTTGCATTTAATGTTATATTAATTCAAATACACATTAATTAATTGTCAAATTGAGATATTTGACTAATATCATAAATATATATGTATTTGATATTTATTGTAAATATAATACATATATTTAAATAATTATTTAATTATTTAATTGTTAAATAATTAAATTAATTAAAGATATAAATATTTTAAGTTGTGATATTTTGTAAATACTTTTTGGTTGCCTTTGTTTGACTTTAACCAAATCATTAAAGTTGTAATGATGTAAAGTTAACAAGTTGAAAATGCCTTAAATGAAACAAAATATATATCTTGATATTTATATACCCAAAAATTCGGCCAAGGCCATTTTTCCAAGTATAAATTATTTGTTTCATTTTAGGGTTTTAATTAACCTAAAACTCTTATCAAAAACTCCATTAAAGAAGACAAAAGAAGCTTAAGAGAAAGAAAAAGGAAAACAAAGAAAATCTTGGATTTTAGTAAGTTTCTTCAACTTACTATTAGCGAGGAAAATATTCCTTGTGTTCTAGGCTACATACTGTGATGTTCTCATGTTTTTTTATTCTTTATTCTTTGTGTTTTTGTTAGATGGAAGTTTGAGGATAGGGTTAATGCATGTAAAAGGTCATAAAATGCTTCTAATATGTTAACAAGCATTCTTTTGATGGTTTTAGAAACTAGTTGCCATTCTAGAGTTATTAACCCACTCTTAAATGACCTAGATTTGTTCTATAATTATTTCATTGTGGTGAGGCTTGATTGGTGTGGAAGAAACTTGATTGAAGTGTTGGATTTAATTAATTTGGCCTAATTTGTTGAAATTGAAAAATTAGGGTCTAAGACCACTTCCAAATTTGGGGCTTTTCATTTATGTTGTGTATTTAGATGTGTATATGATGCATATAAAATCTTGTGTTGATTGGATATCATCTTGATATATTTTGAACATTAAAAGAGCAAAATGCACAATTTGGCCAAAAAAGGGGGCTCACGGCATTATGACAAAAATTTGGGGTTCATGTTGCAATTTTATTTTTGATGTGTATGACATGTTAAAATCATCTTAGAAATGATTTGGAATCATCCAAAATTGTTTCGAACAATTTAGGACTAAAATGAACAAAATGTAAAATTTTGGGGTAATTTGATAATTACACACAAATTTGATTTCTTGTATAATATTTCATAATTTAATAATTGGATAATTAATAAATAAGTTTATTTGATTGATCCGAGAAAAAGTTTTGAAATCGGTAAATTTTTGATTTTCCACTATTCCGCTGCATTAAGGGATTTCCGCCATATAACCCCTTCAGAACCTGAACCGGAAGCAGAAAATCTTGTCATTTATATTTGTGTTGTATCAATCACAAACTCAACTTTATGAGTACTCCTCGTATGACTCGTCATAGTTCCATACACATTGGTATGTTTGAAAAATTTTCCACAATAATTGCATACATTATTCTTCGCACCAGTGACATCATTCACGACCAGAGTGAAATATTTTGTCAACATTTTGGAATCTCGATTTCTCACTTGAATATGTGAAGTCGTTTCATCAGTGGTATATTGAGTGGTATCCTCAGCCTCAAGAATGTTGGTGTTGTGTGATGAGCTTGCTATTATAATGAATAGATTGAGATAATAAAAGATAAACTGATTGAATATATGAAAATTGAGAAATTGGGAAAGTGAGAAGAGAATAAGTGATTTTGTGGTTTTTGAAAATGAGCTAAAAAGTTATTTATATTGTTTTTTGATTTATTATTATGCCTAAAATGGCCCCAAAATATAGTTATTGGGAGAGACAAATTAGACATTTAAACTTTTATTATTATTAAAAAAAATTATTATTGTTGCGGTTAACAGTTGAAATCGTTAGTCATTGTTGAAATCGTTAGCCTTAACGATTACGATTTGAACCATTAACCAGAACAACTAACAGATTCGAACAGTTTAACTGTTACAGTTCGAACCAGAACTGTAATTATCATGATTCAAACCAGTCCAATCACCAAAATCAGCGGTTAAAAATCGCCTCAACCTTAATTAAATTGGATTCGATCGGTTCGGTTATGATCCGCGGTTCAATTGCATAATCAATGGTTGGATTTACGTGGGTCAAAAGTAACGTGTGTCTGTCTACCTCAATACTCGCAAAACTAATTGTAAAATGGGCAGCTGCGCCCATTGTAACCGCCCCCTGTTAAACTTAAACAAACCAAACCACTAACATTAAATTTTAAAAAGTAATGAAACCAAATATCTCATAACAAAAATTTACAAATCACTCATTAGCTGCGACGATTCATGGATTCCGAATCAGTGTTTGGAAAGATTGTTCGTGCTCCCGAAGATCCGATTCTAGGGGTATGATGTTCATCCTGATCAAAATCATCTCTTTTTTTTTTCAATTTACCGTTTGCTCTCTTTTTTACTGTGATCGATTGATTTTTTCATGCTTTGTGATGAAGCCACGTGTATAATTTTGAGTGCGATCGCCTTATTTACTTTATGGATCATATCAAATGTGTTTGATCTGACAATATATCTGCTACTTTATTAGCAAAATGAACTGTTACATTGTTGTGTGTATTAATTTTGCTGCTTTGGTTTTGATTTACTAAGGAGATTGCATGTTTGATATTGTGGTAGATTCTCAAATAATTTGAGAATCTACCCCCAATTATGTTTGATCATCATTTATCTGAACATGATTCAAACAGTTAAACAAGAACAAGATGGTGCCAGTTTCGATAGTTTTTTTAATCTAGCTTGTTTTCTAACTGTTGTTATGGTAATGTTTGAATGGACGGATAGGTTACTGTTGCTTACAACAAGGACACTAGCCCTGTCAAGCTGAACTTGGGTGTTGGTGCTTACCGAACTGAGGTAATTGCCAAATTGCAAATTATGTTTTTGTTAGTGATCTATATGTAGTAGATTGATATCACCATTGCTGGTATGACAGGAAGGTAAACCTCTGGTTTTGAATGTAGTGAGAAAAGCAGAGCATCTCTTAGTGAATGACGAGTAAGCTACTGGATTTTAATTGTTGTTTCTGTTTTTCATTTTATGTTAATGCAATTTATCATTGATGGCTGTGTTATGTGTCTTACAGGTCACGAGTCAAAGAGTATCTTCCTATTGTTGGGCTTGCAGATTTTAATAAATTGAGTGCAAGGCTCATATTGGGTGCTGACAGGTAAAAGTTTTTGTAATATATTTTGTTTATAGATATAACAGTTGGGGAATGATATCAATAGACAGAGGAACATAATATTTTTGTGAGGAACATAATATTTTTGTGAGTGTATAGATATGTATTTATTTTATTTGGCCGTATTATGCATTTATCAATTGCTTTATGCAACATTTTGCTGATGTTGCACAGCCCTGCGATTAAAGAGAACAGAGTGACAACTGTTCAGTGCTTGTCTGGAACTGGTTCTCTGAGGGTTGGAGCGGAGTTTCTGGCTAGGCATTACCACCAAGTAAGGAGCTTTACACTTTTTCTTTCTTTTTTTTTTCTTTTGCTTTTGCAAGCAATATTATTGACACTGATGATATTTAACTTGTCCACCTTGTTTCCCAGCTCACTATATATATTCCACAGCCAACATGGGGAAATCATCCAAAAATTTTCACTTTGGCAGGATTGTCTGTGAAGACTTACCGTTACTATGATCCAGCAACACGTGGGCTAAACTTCCAAGGTGAGCTCTATATCAATAAATCGTCCCTCTTTTTGACAATTTTTTTCATCCTTTACTTTTTCTCAGTACAAGTGATACTTTGTTGTATTGTTTATCCTATAGCTTATATTGGATTATTGGTTAAAAATTATAGGTCAATGATTTTGATGAGTCTTTTTAATTTATTATCTCTGCTTACCAGCAAAAACTACCTTCTTCAATATACTTTCAACTTTAAATCCTGATCACAATTCACAGGAGTTCTCTTTGTTTTATGGTCCCCCATATTTTCCTGTTTGGTTACTTATTTGTTGATTAGTAGTACCAGAAAATTCTGATTGTGATTGTGAGTAAGTGTGGTGTTCTATGGGCTATGTCTCTTACAGACTTGTACTAAAAGAGTTTGGTTTGGCACACGTTGGACACTTGTTTCCTTTCGGGTCCGGCTTTCTTATGGACAGTTACAGGAGAATGTGCCTTTATTTACCTAAATAATTATGTTGTATTATACCAAATTTTAACATTGCTTGTGAGCTTTATAGTTGTCTTCAGTCTTTGGTTCTTCTATGAGCAAAATAACCCCTGTATAAAAATACACACACAAATTTATGTCCATTGTGGTTATCAGGCTTGCTGGAGGATCTTGGTGCTGCACCATCTGGAGCTATAGTACTTCTTCATGCATGTGCTCATAACCCAACCGGTGTTGACCCGACGCTTGAGCAGTGGGAGCAGATCAGACAGCTGATGAGATCAAAAGGATTGTTACCTTTCTTTGACAGCGCTTATCAGGTACCTGGCACATGGCATATGGTGGATAAATTTGAGGCGAAACTCAGAACAGTTTAGAATATTGAATATGTATCAGCAATTGATTGTCTGCTAGATTATACCACAGTGACTGATAGATGATTTTTGACATTCCAGGGTTTTGCAAGTGGTAGCTTAGATGCAGATGCAAAATCTGTTCGAATGTTTGTTGCAGATGGTGGTGAATGCCTGGTAGCTCAGAGTTATGCAAAAAATATGGGACTCTATGGGGAACGTGTTGGTGCCCTCAGCATTGTAAGCCACTAAGCTTCTATATATAAGTAATTGTTTTTACTATGAATTATTGTACATTGAACGTTTGATAGAATTAGACTAATGTCCTAAAAGAAAGAATAATCATCACGTACATTTGCAGATTTTTCATGGATTAAAAAATATCCCTTGAGGTTTTTATAATGTGACTTGCCTCATGTCTAGAATAGGCAGCTAGCAACTCATATTGAAGCAAAACGTAGGCATATCAGTTTTTTGTTTACACTAAATGGGCCATCTTCCCCACACTTAGGGGAGAGTGGTGCTGATATTGCAACCTCATAGGATCTGATTATTACATATGCTAAGCTGGTGGAGTGGTTATAGAAAATGTCCAAAATGTAAATAACAATACTAATTTATTGTTTTTTTTTTTATAGAAACTGAGTGTTGACCGGATCATGGTTTCTTTCTGGTTGCAAGTTGTTAATAATAGTATTTTACAGGTCTGCAAGACAGATGATGTGGCAAGCAGGGTTGAAAGCCAGTTGAAACTTGTGATTAGGCCGATGTATTCTAATCCACCTATTCACGGTGCATCAATTGTGGCTACAATTCTCAAGGACAGGTAAATAACTTAGACTTTGACTGCGCAAACTTGTATTTAGGACTTACTGATGTACATTGTTGCAAGGCTATCAGTTATTTAGTTTGATTTTATTGGATCTCTCTATTTCAATTTCACTTTGGGAGTATGAAAATTACCATTTTTAGATGCACTGATATTTTTGTGCTATATCTTTAATTGGAGTTCCCATCCTTTCTTGCAGCAATATGTATAATGAGTGGACTCTTGAACTGAAAGCAATGGCTGACCGGATAATAAACATGCGTCAGCAACTGTTTGATGCTTTGTCTGCTAGAGGTTTTATACCAATCCCAATTTATCCTTTCTTATATTATTTTGGATTATACTCGATTTTCCCCTGGCATCCAAAATGAGGCTAGTAGATTTGGTTTAATCAATGTCTATAATAAGTCTCAAGTCAGCAAAGCCTTAAATTTAACTATTTGTGGTCTGGTGCTTGTCTTAAACATAATTATTAAAAACCATGCAGCACCTCCTAATATTTGTCATATTTTGTTTTGGGTTATATTACCCTTTAGCGTCAATAAGACTTGTTTCCCTGACTTCTATAAACCTTAGGGTGCACTATATTGTACTGTATGTATTTATTAGGATGTGTTAAATTTAACACAGTAACACGTTTGGTATAGTATGGATTGCAAGGTTAGAAAACTCGGTATGCGGTGCGATGCGATCCCCACGTGAGGCGAGGCGGGCAACCTTGAGGCAGTCGAGGCGATAGTATCAATCCGAACACGAAAAAACTAAAAGCATCAAAATAAATCATCTACAATAAATCCATTTCAACTAATACATAAAAACATCCATCAAAAGTAAACAAAATGAAAGTTATGAAACATAATAAAATAGGTTTATAAAATAAAATGACCGTTAATATCTAAATAGACTATATTAGTGACTGATAGCATGAAATGTGGGTTCGAAGTGTCATCCTCCAAAGAGTCAACATCATATATAATTTCTATCATAAATAAATCTATTAAAAATAAATTATAACTAATAAATAAATATATTGATTATTTTTAAAGATAATAATTAATCATTTTTGGCAAAGTATTGGTGTCGAGCTACCTTATCAACGTGGTTAACAACTATGCAATAGTACAAATATAATTGGCAATGGAGTTGTCGGTCGGAATCATTGAAAATTTATTTATTAATTAAAAATAAATTAAACTAATTAAAATTATTATTCAATTTAAATAATAAAGAAAACCTGTTCAAAGGGTGATGCTATTTGCACTATAAAATAGCAAACCTGTTCAAACCTAAGAAAACCTGTTCAATTTCTAACCAAACCTGTTCAAACCTAGGGAGAGAGGTAGTCTCAATTATGCAACGTGGGTGATTAAATTTTGAAATTCGGCTAGCCTAACAAAATTATGTCGTGCATGATTGTTTAAAGGGTGATGCTATTTGCACTATAAAATATACTATGAACAGCCATATTTAATAAAATTTTATATTACTAAAACAACCCTAATATAATTTACTATTAAGGACAATTTATTATAATTTAATGAAATAATTATTTCTTATCACAAGGTACAATTATCCTGTCTTAAACCCAATTATTATCCTCTTCAACCTAAAAAATTATTAGTTTTAATTTAACCTCAAAATCTAATCATAAAGAATGGCCATGGCCAACGCACGAGATTTTCGGGCTTTGGGAAGGATTCAATGTACGCAGCCTTACTCGTTTTCGTGATTTGAACCTTAAAATCTAATTTTTTTTTTGAAAAAATAATTATTTTTAACAAATGTCACCCATGAAAAACCAAATTATTGTTTTTTTAGAAATATTATTTGGGACTAATTACATAAAGCTTAGTGGCATGATCAAGGAACTAGCTATGCGCTATACACTTCCCAACTTTTTCTAGTTTACAGAGTTGATTGGAGAGACATCAATACACATTCTCTATTATGTTGTGTAATTGAAACTGACTTATAAATCATGAAGAAATGAAATTAGCTTAGTTGAGAAGAACCATAACTAGTCTTATAATTAAAGACAATGAATGGCCCATTCAAATATAAGAAAATCTTTGGAAAAATGGCATCAGCATTGAAACTTGCTTTTGTTCTTCACTTTTAACCAACCCATATGCATTCACGAATCACTATTCATGGCAATTGTCTTAAAGAAAACATAAATAATACAGACATTGAAGCCTGGAACATATATTTCATGAACACTATCATCAGATTCGACAAATCAGATGAGAAGAATGAAGAAAAAATAGTAAAACAAACAAAGAAAAAAAAAAAGAGAAAAGCCAATACATGATGAGACAGACTAGTGTGTGAATGAGTGTAAAGAGGAAACAAATTAATGAGGACTATTTTGGCATTTAAAAGTGTTAATAATAAAAATTAATTTTTCAAACTTATTGCAAAGTTATTCAAATTATATTTTAGTGTGCAAATAGCGCCATTCTTATTTATGTAGTTGGTCTGCCATACACAATTATTTGATGCATGCTTATAAGCGGTCTGCACTAGGGGTGGCAATTTGGGTCAGGATTCGTTTATTCGTTCGATTCGATTCGCTTTAAAGCGAATACGGGTTTGAAAAAATGGATTCGTTTAATAAATGGGTCAATTCGATTTGATTCGTTTATTAAACGAATTGAATACGAATTTAAGCTCATAGATTCGTTTATTCGTTTAGAATTTGTTTTATTATTTTCTTTTACTAGTTATTGTTATTTTTCAATTAAGATTCGAGAAATTATGGCTAAGTACCATAGAAAAAAATAATATTTTCGATATTTGGTGAGGTATTTTTAATAAATATATTAATTACATATTTTATATGTATATATTTATGAAGAATTAATGTAAATCAACTATGGTAAATTATGATATTAAATAATATCATGACTGAACGAATATTCGTATTCGACTCGTTTAATAAACGAATCGAATGCGAATCCTAATATTAGGATTTGTTTAATAAACGAATCGAATACGAATCCATCACATTTCGATTCGATTTGTTGATTCGTTTCGCCACTCCTAGTTTGCACTGCATTAAACATTGTGCAGTGTTTGTCTGTCAACATTAGATTGGTGTGCAATGCATTAATAATTTTGAACTATGTTTGTCACATAACTTGGCTGATTAGGCTGGTCTAATTATTTTTGACTAATTCACATCGCATAATCAAAAACCTCTTTCCTTGGATTTAAGTGGGTCTAGTTACATTTTGTTATAATTTATTTGGATTAAACTATAGTTTTGAGGATGAGCCTTGGTGTAACAGTAAGGTTACTCCATTATGATTTGGAAGTCACAGGTTTGAGTTGCGAAATAGTCTCTTGGAAAAAAAAATATAAGGTAAAACTGCGTACATATTGAATCCTCCTCAGAGCCCACGGTGTGGGAAGCATCGTGCATTAGGACATCCTTCCTTTAAAATATTATTTTAATTAGTTGAGTTTAGTTTTATTGATAAATAAATCCTTGATGATTACAAGCAGCGGTTGCGTTGCTAGTGGCGGCGGCTAGTAATGATTTTATTTTTATTAATTAACCTTAGTAATTGTAATTTAAAAATAAAATACAGTCCATATGATACTATGTTGATTTAATACACCATAATACAATACATTACAATGTACACTGAAGCACACCATTCATTTTTTTAATCCCTTTCAATGTACTAAAATTGGCATTAAAATTAATTTTCCTTTAAATATTTTGATTTATCTTCACCTTCTTCTAGCCCCCTGCTTTTATCGTGTATAAATCTGTGCTTCTGAAGGTAATATATTGACACAGCAGGACATCAGCAGCCCAATTCTTTCACTTTGATCTTATTTGAATAGTATCTGTGGTTACAATTTGATTTCAACATATATATATGCGCTAGTACATTCAATCTTTAAAATTTAAATGCATTTCACTTTAATGTTTGGCAGGCACTCCGGGTGACTGGAGTCACATCATCAAGCAAATAGGAATGTTTACATTCACAGGGCTGAACAGTGAACAAGTTGCCTTCTTGACCAAGGAGTACCACATTTATTTGACATCTGATGGGTAAGAAGATCTTTCTTTCCCCAATGATTAGTGCTGAAGAAGGCCTGTGTTGTTCAAACTAAAGGACAGAGATAAGGAGGAGCATTGTATCTCATTCCTTCTGTTAGGTTTTGTTTATTGCTTGGGAATTATTTCCTGGATAGAAATTTTGCTTCCAGAAAATTATATTTTCTGGTACATCTGTTTTTCATTTAGTTTATCCACTTGTGCATAGGGGGGGTGCATGGGTCGGGTTGAGACTCAACCCACCCAACTAACCCAACCCACATATTTGCAGGTTGGGTCGGGTTAGGTTATGGGGTTGGGCTTTTGGCCTAATTTCAAATTAAATAGTAAAATAATTTATAAATAGATTTACTTAAATGCTAAAAAGACAGCAGCATAACAAATTAATAAAGTAGGATTAATGTTAAAACATCACAAATAATCATTTTCACTAAGTTCATAATCTAAATACATAATTAAATTACAAATACATAATTAAATTATGAATACACAATTCATAAATAGTTAATCACAACAATAAAAAAATAATATATGGAGCTTGACCAAGAGGATAGAGTTTTGTTTTGTTTTGTTTCTTGTTTAGTGTTATTGTTAGGGTTGGATATCTTAAAAAATGAAAGAAAATATTTAATAAATATATGTGGGTTTGTGGGTTGGGTCGGGTTAAAAAAATTCCAACCCAACCCCAACATGCAAACCCCTACTCAACCCACACCTAACCCTTGCAGGTTGCCCCGTGGGTCGGGTCGGGTTTGCACGCTGAAAAAGTTTCATATCAGTACCCAAAAAAATAGTATTTTTTTTCTCCTTTGACCATGAAGAGTTCTTGTGCCATCGGCTGCTTTAGCAAGAAGTTTCCTTTTGAGGACAACTTCACTCTGCCACTGTGAAGCTGGGAAAAAATCCCGTTCTGATAGTACCTCCACGCAGTATGCAAGCACTTATTCTTCATTATTTGTGTCCTGCAATTATCCTATCTAAATTCCCACATGCCCGTCTGATCCATTTATTTCATTTCTTTGACTCTGGTCTTCATTTTACTCTGTTTAGTTCTTTAAACTTATGAAAGCACATGGTGAGGATTCTAGCTTTTACAGAAGATTTACACAATGAATATGTATTTTGAAGAACCAAAGGTTTCAAGTTTATAAATCTAGGAAATGTAGACTTCAATTCTTGACCTTCTTGGCTTTTCTTGACCGTATTTGCAGGAGGATTAGCATGGCAGGTCTTAGTTCAAAGACTGTCCCTCATCTTGCAGATGCTATACATGCTGCTGTAACCCAATTGGGCTAAAGATCATTCAGACAAGAATTCATGCTCTAAGGAATCTTGGTTTTTAAGTGACCCTCTGCATTGCAAATGTGAGTGCGTAGAAAATGCATAAATAAAAGTTTATATTAAGACAATTCCAGTATTTTGATTTTGGTGTTGCATTGACTTTCCACCAAAACTTGATATGTTTATTTAGCAGATGAAAAATGAAAGTTGTGACAGTTATTTATTTTTATAAAATTCAGTGATTTTTTTTGGTATTTTCTTCATTTTATAAAATGAGGATGAATGTATCATATTTACACACACCGTTTCATGGGGATAAATCATAAAGCTACAAGCAGTCTTACTAGTGAGAGCTCACTAGGAGTATTGTTGGTCGAAGGAAAAAAGTTGCTCAGGGTAGAATAAGAAATCAAATAGCATGTTGTTAGGCCATGTTCTCTTGATTGAAATGAAACAAGAGAGGAAAGGAATACCAATTTCTTTCCCATTTCCATTATTTGATTATACAAATGGCGAAGAAATTTTGAATTTATCTAAAATTGTGGAATTTATATTCCTCACCAAAAGCTCTTGCATACAGGAAAGACTGAGAAATGGATGAGAATTCAAAAGGAGAGGAGAATAGCTGTAGGAATTTGAGTGCAGGTGCTGTGAGTTTGATGCATTGGGGGTGGTAAAGGGAAGCTAAGCTAGGGAAGCCATGGGCAAGGCTTGATGCCAACAAATGCGTAAAAAAGTTTGTTGAAAAACTAGATTAGGCTCAACCTTTTTCAGAACTATTTTGTATTAGAGTCCGCTATCATCACATCCGGGCCGTTTGATCAAATTTATTATTATTATTATTATTATTATTATTATTATTATTAATCTTAGCAAAATCCAGTACTAGAGCCCCTGAACCCGTTGATTTTATGAATTTCAAAGGTAAAAACAAAATACAAGTGTCGTTTGTGGGATATTGAATTTAAAAATAGTTAAAATGTAAAAGGTTCCATCCAACCGGGAGTCGAACCTGTGCTAATAACTACTATACTAAGAAAGCTGAACCAAACCTAAATTTAACCCAATTCAAACTCCTCTACAAAAGAAAACAAATCTTTCATTTTTTTTTTATATTTGTTTTGTTAGTGTTTATAATAAATTTTTTTCTTAAAAAATTCTACTTATATTAATAATTTCTTTTACAATTATTATTATTATTGTTTTAAATATGTCTTTTTCTTCTTTTGTAATATTTTTTAAAAAAAACTATTTATTTATTATATTATGAATAATAAAATAAAATAAATTCTATTTAGTTTATTAGCTTAATAAGAAATGAAATTAACTATAAACCATGTATATTCATATAGTTTATGAAGTCTAACTCATTTTATGTTTTAATTTTCTTGATATAATAAAATTGCTAAAATTTATCATTAATTGTCAATTTATTATGAGATTTTAATCACAATAATATAAATGTTATCGTGGTAATTTTTTTTATAATGTCTGCAAAATTATTTATATTCATTAATAATTTAATTTTTTTAATTACATTAATTATTAAATAACATTGAATAAATAAATTTTAATTGCAATTTAAAATAATTTATTTATTTATTATTTTATTTTTTACATTAATTAATTTATAGTTTTATTATTTTTATATAAATTTAATAATAGTACGGATGGTTTAATGCAAAAGGGTAAATTTATATAAAAGAAATTATGTAATTTCCTTCCCACAAAAATTTCACGTACAAAACAAATAATGAAATTAAGTTTCATCCTCCTCTCATTTCTTCGATCAGGGTCAATTCTGATATCTTTGAGGCTCAATGTCATTTTTATATTTTAAAGCACATGACCATACCATAATGTTATGATAAAAAAATCGGGGTATTGCCATTAGTTATTTGGGGCTATATAATTAAAAAAAAATGGAGGTGTCTTCGACTTTGCTTCCAACCAAACACCATCTTAGAGTAGTTAAAAAAAATGAACAAAGCAAGAGATTTTGATTACATTCCAAGAGATCTGTACATCCAATGATTTACATACAAAAGTGGAAGGAAGAACTATAGAGAAAACTACTAGTAACTTACCCGAAAGAATCCTACAAACGATAAAGTTTTTTTTTTTTTTTTTTTTTTTTGAGGCAACAAACAATAAAGTTGATATGTACACTTTTTGACAAACTTTCTGACAATCAGCCTTCTCTTAGTTCATCTGTTAAGTCTTTCATCTTGTTTCTTTCTTATTGGAATTTTTTTATGTCAATGACGAGCTGTTGGACTCCTTAGGCCACTCAAGTTTTCAAGCTTCTCTAGATAGGAGAACTTCTTTGTTGGGTGCGATTGCAGAACCTTCGACCTGACAGTTGGAGTTTCATATTCCCTTTTTAATTTGTTATCTGTCCAGAGATTCTCCTTCTTATCAGTTTTTTCCGGTTCCACTTCCCAACCCATAAAATCTGAGAGCGTCATTGAATTTGGTGTATCTGGCATGTCTTCGCCTTCAAATTTTGGAGAGACTTGGACAGGTTCTGCCTTCTGAGCTTGGGAGTCTGCGAAAAGGACATCATCAATCCTAGACATTACTGTGTGAGCCAAACTTTCTATTATCCTGGAATAGCTCTCCAGGATAGCATGTCCAACGTCCTGTGTAATTGCACAACAACATATTCTAAGTCTCTTTAAACTTGTAAAGTCATTTGAGAATCGTAGAAAAATAAAATGAATGTTGTTCCGAATACGTACCCCGTTGTATTGGATCTTACTGATGTCAAGAGTAGATTGTGAAATTCCTGGGAACTGCTGTTTGATTAGGAGCAGGATGGTTTCTGCTCTCTCCTCAAACAGTTCTCTCTTCTCCAAGCTCATGGCTCCCCAGGATGATTTTCCATCCTTATAGTTCATCTTCCTCTTCCAAATCACGATAGAGGCTTCGATTCTGTTCTTCAGATCAAGCACTGAGTGCTCATTTGACAAGTCCATGGTCGCTAGGAATTGTTCAGGGTCAAAGTGGTCTACGGTTATGCTCTTGTAAATTAAATCACCGAGGCTGGCTCTCCCATTCTACCAAAACATATTAGAAATGAAAAGTCAAATGTAAAGAATCTTCTTAAAATGAGAAAGTTTTATTTGTGTGTATATATTACCTTCGGGAGTGATTCAATGTAGCTTTCAGGAATCTCCATTTCGGATAGTACTTGAGCATTTATGGCCATGGCTGCTTTCAGAACTTGATTTACAGAATCCTTCTGAGCTTGTATCCTTCTTCTTGCCTCTTCTGATAGCCCCCCATTTTGGGGAACCTTAACAGTAGGAATCCACCACTTGTCCTCGTGCCTTGTGGGTGTTTGTCTGAGTCATTGTCTTTCTTAGACGGATACCAGAATTCATTTTCATATCCGAAATCATCTAGGCATTCCTATTCATTTTAATGTGACCAGAGGTAAGACTCTGTGAAAAAAAAGTTCATGCAGAACATTAACTCTCTCTATCTACTGTAAATAATGCAGATACTTACAATAAGCATGGCATCAAGTTTGCGAAGTGCAGGTATATCCATGCATAGATCATTTCTTTGCTTCGTCACCATAATCTGTCAAATTAGGACAAGGTGAGATTCAGAAAATATGTTTAGTACAAATGTGCTTAGAATGAGAAGAGAGATTGTATTACCTCCATACTTGTACCATCCTTGGATTTCTGCTGTGAAGGAACAAATTCAACAATGTAATCACTTACGGATAGAAGCCAACTAATCTCTTTTCTCCATCTTGCTTTTCTCTCTGGGGGCATCGGCTCTAATTTCCTTTGTTCTCCGAAAATAGACGCTGCGTTTGTATTCGAACAGAAGACAGTTGAAGAACATGAGTCAGGATTTTTCAGCATACACAGTTTATAAGAGCAAATGCTTCCATATTAATGACAGCAGAGCATTTTTATCATTTCAAATACCAGCAAGGTTTGTAATGGCATTTGACAAAGCCAAAGCGGAAGAAACACCCTTTCCACCACCTGACATATCTTCACCCAGTAGCAGCTTTGCAAACTTGTCCTTCATCATTTCAACATCTGCAATAAAAGCACAAATAGAAAATCGTCTTAGAATGTATTCGTGTTCGTGTTTTTGACTGATCTGTAGAATGATTTCTGATATAATGAATTGAACCTGAGGGTTGCCTGTCTCGAGGACTTGGAAGAGGCAGAGGAGGAGGAGGAACATCATGCCTTTCGCGAAGACTTTGTGGCGGAGGACCATCAACAGACTCCATTCTACGCGAAATAGGACCTCTTTCCCGAGACAATGCAAAGCTTAACCTCTGATCCTCCAACGATAAGTCAGGTAACGCCATATCATCATCAACATTCCCTCCATCATTTGATTCATCAAGAATCACACTGTGCACTTGTCTTTTTCGTGTCCCCAACATCTTTTTCAAGCTTAAAGATCTCAATTTCTGAATGCTATGCCAACGTTCCAATGCTCGAACCATTGAAAAGTGAATCTGTCCCTTAAATTTCTTCTTTGTTCAACAATTAAACAATGAAGAAATTGACCCACAAAGCTTGTAAAATCAAAAACCCTTTATCCTTCTCTGCTTGTCTCTGTGTTGTTATTCGAGACAAAATAGGAGACGGACAAGCAATCTTTTTTCTCTCTAAATAAGAATCTATAATTATAAAAAAAGTTGAAATTTCTTTCAGCTGGCAAAAAGCAAATAATTTGTGAATGAATGGCTGAGAGGCCAAGCTGGCAAAAACCCCGGGAAAAACATAACTGTAATAACTAACTTTGTTTCTCAACTTTGCGGCCCTCCCCTTTTCTCTCAGGCCTCCAACATATATTAAGACGATTAAATTTATAAATTTAGTCAACAGTTCCAATTTTCAAAATAACAATGACTTTTAATTAAGATGACACACTTTTGTTTATTATTATTAAAAAAATAAATTTCAGAAATATGTCAACATATATGATTTCGTCTGTTACAAAACCAAATAATTCTTCCCTTCAATTAAACCACCACACTCGATGACAACACCGGCTCGACCCTTTTATTCCATATATAATTATATCAAAGTTTTTATTTCTTTTTTTAACAACATGAATATAAAGATGATATAAAAATCTTTCTTTAAATAAAGAAATAGCATAATGTAGGAATTAGAAAGTCGTTTTTGTTAAGGTTGTATGTTTTTTCAACTTACCCAAGTCTAAATTATTAGGATCCCTTGGAGGTGCTAATCATGGGCAGATCTCAAAAATGTATAATTTCTCCTTCAATTATTATCAACTAAAATTTGAAAACAATCTCACATGATAACATTATCTCATGATTATTTTTTAATGTGTGATATCTTCTCATATAAGAGACAAATAACATCTTAGCTTTTCTTATCTATGAAGAGGAAATATGGAACAAATGTCTTATCAAAGTAAAATATAATTATTAAAGCTTTTATTTCTTTTACCAATAATAGTACATAGATAACACAAAGTCTTTCTTTAAATAACGAAACAACAAGAAAAATATATTGTTTTCTTAATTTTAATATGAATACAAATTTCCTTTATATAGATATTACAAAAGGATCAATATTAATTACATATCAACTAACAATTAATATTAATATCATATCAAAATTTGTTTTTATCTGAGAGGTTTCAAAACATCATATCGATGTTGTAATTCATTCACGGAAGTTATATATATATATATAAATGGAAATTCCCATGAACGAATCATGATTTGCAAAGTCGATAGTTTATCAAGTATATAGATTTTGTTGTTTGGAGTGTTTGGTAACTGAGAAATTACTGAGAAAATTATGACAAAATTGAAACTTTTACTTATATTTTCATTAATGAAAAATGATGAGATACACTTGTATTTATAGTTATATCTGAAGTCACAATCAAGGCTAACTTATAGTTGCAGAGTAGTAGCTAAATGCTGAGGTGGCAGTATACATAACAAACTTCAACATCATTCTTAAGCATAAACATAGCATACGTGCACATCTTTAACTAAGCATGATCATCGTCTAGTAACAGCACACACAACACGTGCACATTCCTTATATCATATCATCCCCCCCCCTCCTCAAACTTAAGGTTGTTTGGGAATCACATTGAGTTTTGCTGCGGAATCTGGAAAATGAATCAAAGGAGAGAATATAAAGACTGCAGCCAAGTGAGTTCTGCACAAGCTGAAGCAAATGCCCTGTACTCAGACTCAGTACTAGATATAGATCATCAGCCAAGTTTACCAAGGTCTTTGAGAGCAAATGTAGTGTAAGAAGATGAATAAAGGATTCATTGGCAGGATAAGGATATCATCAACATAGACAAGAACAATCATAATGGAACCTTGGTCATTTTCAGGAATATGGAGCTGTCAGCTCTGGAGTTGGTAAATGACCATTGAATCAAATATGGATTTAAGTTTTTCATACCAGGCTTTAGGGGCCTGTTGAGACTATAAAGAAGTATCAAAATAGTCTACACGAAACCCTTTTGGCTACCAACCGAGTTTTTTGTATTTGAGCACAAAACCTTCAGGGTTTCTTTTATTATGAAAATCCATTTGTTTTCAACAAGTTTTTTATTGCCATCATGTGGAATAAGATTCCATGTGTTATGTTGAAAAGTTATTTGATTATCTCCAATGGTAAAAATGATATGAAGTCTGATACAATAATCTTTCAATGCCATGATTAATTCCTGCTCTGAATCTGAATAAGCCATCATAATCTTTCAGACAAAATGAAAGGTATTGGATGTAAACTGACAACTAGGACTTATAATACCCTTAAAATATCTACTTAAACATGTAATTTTAAATCATTATTACCCGTTTGATGGACCATTCATAAAATCATAATCTAAACTAACTTGATAACTTATAAACTAGCCTGGCAATTTTCAACCAAACATATCCTTAATGCTCAAGATTTATTCCCTGATTTCAGAAGACTCATGCATCTATGCGCCTCTTCAAGTCTTCTTCTTACGCATTTTGACTCCCACCACCATCATCATCGTATCATCTTTTTGTTTGATTATGTTTCCAAATGGCTGCAAATGAGTTTGGTTCATAAAATTTCAAATTATTTTTCCTGCAACATTAGACTATATATGAATATAGAAGAGGCGTTTAAACTGTCGCTGAATTCAAGTTCTATCTCAATGCTGCCACATATTTGACAAAATCCCCCAAAGAAGAAATATCTCCTATATGCAGGAATCAATATCAAAGTCAGATTTGTAAATTTGGACAGTTTGTAAAAGCATACAGAATGGTGTTTCATCAACGGATGGCTGCTAGGATCAAACAAAACCAAATAAAATACTTTTTTAAGAATTTAGAGTTGGAAAAAAAAGGGTCATCAGATAGGAGCGAAAGACTTGCGGTTTAATAATCACGTATTATCATCTGAACTATGCTTTAAATCATCACTGACCCTTCATTTAAATTTTCACTATATAAAAAAAAAACAAAAACAAAAAACAAAATAGTACTAAAACTACAAAATTAATGCCTCAGAAACAAGGCAGTACTTGTATTTTGTGAAATAATTCAATGTCGAATAAAACAAAATAATACACGTAAAACTTGTGACCTAATTTGTTTTCTTTCATTTTCTCATCAACCAAACAGAAAGGTAAAAAAAAATGTAAACAAAGAGAGAGAGCCTCATAGAGAAGATTAGTTGTATCGACATGGATTGATTCAGACATATGCTTGTCTATAGTTAGTTTATAATCATCGGCCGGTGCAGTAAGCAACCCACAAAATGTAAAATAACTTTATGACAAGCTAACTTTAAGATTTGCAACAATTAAAAAACTTATGAAGAAATTATGAGGGACTCAGAATATGGGTGGTGATATAATAGGATGGTCGGCAAGGCTAATTTCTTAGCCAATTACGACGAACGAGACCTTTCACTGTGAAATCGTCACCGTCCCCTCAACTCAAATCGCTTTTCGAAATTAAATTAAATAAAATAAAAAACAAAAAACGAAACAGAAATTTACAGTCAGCCACGGCTTCCTTTGATTCACGGCTTAATTATAAAACCCTAACAAGCTTAACCGTATGTAAGCGAGGTGAGAACAGTGGACATAACTGGGGATCGTTAGCTGATACTTATATAGAGACGCTAATGGGAGCTAGGGTTTTGTTAAGATTTATAGGGTATGCGGAGGTGCACGGTAATTAAAAGAGACGTGCTTTTCCCCCTCTCATCTGACACACACACCCCCTCTCCCAATTCACTCTCCTCATTCAAATGACAATAATATCCATATGCTTTTCACTTTTTGATTTATTTATTTTATTTTCTTATTTTAATTATAATTTATTTATTTTTTTTATTTTTTGATTTAATTCTTCTATTTTTTATCTCATTTTTTAAATTTATATTTTTTTTTTCTCTTTTACTTTTTAATAGTCTTTATATATTTATTTTATTTTATAATAAATCTTTTATATTTTTATATTTATTGTTATTTATTTTGTGTTTCTTTATTTATTTAATTTTCTTTTGATTATTACTAATTTATTTAACACTATTTATATATAATAGAAATTGTTCTCTTTTATATTATTAATAACTTTTTAGAGAAGAGTACATGTAATAACACAAAAGAAATATATGAAAATATATAAAAACATAAATTCTAATTTATGTTGCCTCCAAAGTCTTTTCATGGCGCACTTGGTGATATAAATTTATGTTTTTATATATTTTCATATATTTCTTTTTTTGTGTATTATTACATGTACTCTTTTTTGAAAAAAAAATATTACTAACATAAAAGATATCATTTTCTATTATACATAAGTAGAGTTAAATAAATTAATAAATAATCAAAAGAAATTAAATAAACAAATAAACGCAAAATAAATAACAATAAATATAAAAATATAAAAGATTATTAAACAAATAAAAGAGAATAAATATATAAATACTATTAAATAAGTAAAGAGAGAAAAAAATATATAAATATAAATATAAAAAAATGAGATAAAAATAAAAGAATTAAATCAAAAAATAAAATCAATAATTAAATTATAAAGTAAAATAAGAAAATAAAAATTACATAAAAAAATAATTATTTAAAGAAGTGGGCTGTTATTGTCATTTAATATGGGAGAGAGAGAATTTGGGAGGGGGGCTTGGGCCAGGGAGGGGAAGAAGTAATTTTCTTATTAATATATACAATACCTATTAGGATGGAGGATGGAATTGATGGTGGATATCAAATGAGATTACCGCTTTATTCGGTTACACCAAATTGACACTAAAAATACACTCTAGATAAAATTAAAATTGAAAATTAAATTAAAAAATTCAAAATTTTATATCAGTGTCATTTGAGACTGTTCTATATATGGCCTTTAATGAGTTGAGAATTGAGATTTGAGAATGTATGGTAAGGTATGGTAAAATAAAGAATTGTATTTGGGATGAAGTGTAAAGAGGAAGTATAGTTATTGAAGATGATTCGATGGTTTGCAAAACTCATTTGATCATACTATTCATAACACTCTAAATCGTAGTGTTTCATCATTTTGATATTATTTTTTTTACTAACTTTACCTTCTAATACCTTCCAAACAAACACAATAACGTTATCAAACCATGATCGTAATTTTACTACCACTTGTATCGCTCAAGTGATATAATGATAAAAGTCAGATATCGTACCCATTGGGACTTATTAGTCCTCTTATTAATACAAAAATTAACCTACTTAACTAATACTTAAATAAATAGTTGAGAAAGATTTTAAAAATTAACTGAAAAATAACTAAATAACAAATAAATAACTTTTGGAGAAGACATTATATGATAGAAGAATTTAGGGTGTAACTTCATCTAAGCACTCAAACAATGGGTTCATGTACTTTTCATTCAATTTGGTTGTTGTTACGGATTATTAACCTAGAACTCTAAACTCTCTACAAGCCTCTTTCGATGGTCAGATAGAAATATTCTTATTAAGTCAATTAAAATATGTCTATATTAATTAACTTAAACTAAATCTATTAAGATCAAGTTCTAATATTAGCTAAGCATGCCCTGCAGGTATATGTTAATCCTGCAAGGAAATCTATTCACATAATTAGATCATGCGTTATTATTCCCAAGACTAACCCAAATTTCATTTGTCGAGTTCCTTATGATTTACCACGACTATTCTATTGTTGGCTAGCCAATAAAACATATATTAACAGAGAATAATAAATAATCAAAGAACACACCCAAAAGAATAAAAAGATACAAATCAATTAATTATACATGTGCTTGGGATCCATTGCAATTCTAAATTAATGATTTAACTACTCATAATGCTCAATAAATCCAAGCTAATTGTTATTACAAAACAAGAATGCATAAAGAATAATCTAGAGAATGAACGGAAGAAAGAACTCTCGTTTGCAGTCTTCCACTTCAATCTCCAACATCGGTTGATGTACTCGTTCTTGCCTTGCTCTATGTGTTTTTCTAATGCTTTGAGGCTCCAAAAATATGTTATGAGTTTCTAATAGGGTTTATGACATATTTGTGCTTATATATGAGGTTTTGGGGGGTTTTTTCCTTTGAAACTCGGATTTCTCAAGCTACCATGACATTCCTCTGTGTCGGGGCACCCGTGGAGGCGCATCTGTTACGAGATTATCGTACCGTAAGTATACGGTGTCAAGTTTTAGTAAAAGATAATTAAGTGTGTCGAACTCACATGGAGTGAAATCGAATTTACACTAAATACTATGATTACTAAACTTAACTTTATTTAGAAAGCACTTTAAATTAAAACTAATTTAAAATTATAAACTAAAAAGTGAAAGGTCAAAACGTTTTAATTAAGAAATATCATGATGAGATGAATTCTAGAGTCTGATTTCACCTATTTATCCTATGTATTTGATATGCTAATCAATTATTACTCAATTTCTTAGTTTATAAGCCAAGAATCATAAATTATTCTACTCTCTCTCCCGAGTGCCGAGTGAAAATATTATTAATTACTGACTTCAAATCCCTATAAAAATCTAGTAATTAATAATTTATTACGCTATGTGATTCATTGTTAACGAATTCAAAGGAATTATAGGCCTCCCGAATTATAAAATTCCTAGGTTATATTTTCTAAATCCTATTCAGAATCCACTCTCTCGAGTGATAGATTCTAAATATGGAATCATCTAATTTGTGGGCAACAAACCATAAGCATTAAACACAAGAAAATATAAAGAAACTGAATTAAAACATCATAATAATTAATTGGCAATCAACACATAAGTTCAAGCATAGGCTACATCGTCATCTAGAATAAGAAAATTAGTTATGACTAAATGAAAGAACAATGAAATCTGAGTCAAGAACATATTGGACATCATTATAGTTTAAAGAAATAAACTAGAAGATAAAACCCGAATTGAATCCCTTTATTTTCGGACGTCACCGTCTTCGTCTTCTCTTCTTGCTCCTCAATCATCTCTTTGGATCTCTCTAAATTATGTATTTAGAGCTATTTGGTTGTGTCTCATTCTCTTCTATAGGATTTTGGACACATTTATGTATTTATAGGGAAGTCGTAGAGTCATTCTATATGTAGAAAATTGATTTCTTATGATGCTGAAAATCATTTGGGGCATTGTGATGCCATCTTCTATAGACAAGCTTATATTTTCTTCATAACTGGTGGCGTCTGGCGTCGCGACGCCATGTCCTCTGCCAGAATGAGTATTTTTACGTATTTTCATTCCCTTTGTGCTTCATTTGCATCTTTAAGCTTCCAAACACGTGCATTTGCCCCAAAATTCATGCTCTAATGCTTCATATTAATAAAACATAAAACAAACTATAAAACACATAAAAATGACACGAAACCTATAAAATAATAAGATAAGAATGGATGAATAAGTAGGTATAAATCACACTTATTAGATTCGTGACTCTGACAACTCGCACTAGCACATCGCGACTCTTATTCTCCAGAGTCGCGACGCTGTTGGTCTTCAACACGCGCGTTGCAACTCGCCTTATCCGGTGATCGGTGGTAAACACACACACGTAACGCAAGTGCACGTATCGCTCAAGTAGTATAAAATGTATCGATCCTACTAGGACTTAATACCTAAGCTATTAATTTATGAAGCTAAATGTCTATGAGTATCTTATTGATTGATTTTTGGTTGGATAATGATTTTAAACTAAAGACAAGTAATTAAAACAAAACAAAAGTAGATTTTAAGTTTTAAACAATGATATGAAAATATCCAGGGTTGTGAATCCCTCCAATATCTTTTAAAGATGAAGTGATTATCTCATATATCGGTTTATTAACCTGAAATACGAATTTATGCAAAAACCTCTTCCGATGGTCAGATGTAAATACCCAAAGTAACCCAATTAACTATATTCCTATGTAAATTAAGATACTCTGAATTCATTAAGATTGAGTTCCAATTATGGCTACCCTCGCCCGACATGTATATTCCTATCTTGTAAGGAAATCCACCTAAGAGATATTTACCCCAAAGTGAGATAGTGAGCTATTGAGTCTATGGCTAAAACCTAAAATCCATTTTCCAAGTTCATTTTAAGTTTACCAAATCAATCTTATTAATGGCCAGTTAACAAGAAGCATTAAGCTTAAGACTCAATAAATAAACCAATATATTACCCAAAACATAAAATAACCACTTATAAAACGGTGATATTGAAATTCATCACAACCCTAGATAATATTTTTAGTTACAAAACATACCTAAAATTACAAAATGCATAGTTAAGCAAAATAACATAATAGAGAATTAAAAAGTAAAGAAAATTACAACAATAAAAGAAAGTGCTGGAGCTAGGGGTTTCACTTTTAATAATTCAAATATAGATTACTCTCTTATCAATTAATCATTTCTTGAATTAATTATATTAAAACCGACCATATAGGCAGTGAATGTCATTTGTCCAAAGTCCAACCGTCCATATAGGCGGTAACAAAATCATATAAACCGACCATGCAGGTGGTAACAAGGTTAGCACCTAAACCGACTATATAGGCGGAAACT